>CAUYQU010021893.1:0-154609 GCA_963574635.1 Cheracebus regulus | reverse complement strand
GGGGAGGGGAGTTGGGGGGAGATAGCATGGGGAGAAATGCCCGATATAGGTGAAGGGGAGGAAGGCAACAAATTACACTGCCACATGTGTACCTATGCAACAATATTGTATGTTCTTCACATGTACCCCAAAACCTAAAATACAATAAAAAAATAAAAATAAGAATAAAAAAAAAAAGAAATGGATACTCTCAACCACTAGTAGACAGATAAATTAGTGCAGTCTTTAGGGGCACTATTGAAGAAAACTAAAAATGTATACAATTATAAATCTACCAAAGCACATATATGATCCACATGCTGAAACTACAAAGTGCTGGTAAAATAAATCAAAGTCCTAAATAAATGGAGAGACATAGTGTGTTCACGGACTGGAAGATTCAGCATAGTAAAGATGCCATTTATCTTCAAATTGATCTACAAATTTAACACAAAGTCAACCAAAATCCCAGCAGGACATTTTGTAGATAGATAAAGGCTGATTTAAAAATTCATAAAGAAAGGCAGTAAAGACAATAGAATAGTTAAAACTATTTTTCAAAGAAGGTAGAAGTTGAGTAGTAACCTTATCTTATTTTAAAACTTCTAATAAAACTACAGTAATCAAGATGGTATGGTATTTGTGGAGGAATAGACACATAGATCAATGGACTAGAATACAGAATTGTGAAGTAGACCCACACAAATATAGCAAATGGGTTTTCAACAAATGTATAAAGACAATTCAATGGTACTCTAAATATCCATATGCAAAAAGGAACTTGGATTCATACCTCCCATTATTTGCAAAACTTAGCTCAGAATGGATCACAGATCTAAATACGAAACATAAGACTAAAAAATCTTTAGAATAAAACATACCAGAAAATATTTGTGTGCTGGCTTGGTACTGTCTGCTGGCAAGAGTTCTTAGATATGACACCAAAAGCATAATCCATAAAAGAAAAAAAGATAAATTGAACTTTATTAAAATTTAAAACTTTAACTCTGTAAAAGACATTGCTAAAAGATTGAAAAGGCACTCTATAAACTGGAAGAAAATCTTTGCAAGTGACGTATCTGGCAAAGTAGCCTGAAGCATACATGAAGAACTTGGGAAATTCAACAACAAACCCAATTTTAAAACGGGCAAAAGACTAGAATGACACTTCTTCAAAGACATTCAACGTCATTAGCCATAAGGGAAATACAATACCACAAGAAGATATCACTGTATATTTATTATAACAGCTAACATTTTAAAAATACTGACAAGACCAAGTACTGGTGATGATGCAGAGAAGCTAGACCTTTGAAACATTACTGGTCAGAATGCAAAATGACACATCCATTTTGGAAAATGGTTTGGCAGTTTCTTATAAACTTAAACATCTATTACCACATGGCCCAGTAATCCAACTCCTCTATACACACACTAGAGGAATGAAAATTCATGCTCAGACAATTCTGAGTATAAATAAGGTGATTCAAAAGTTCATGGAGAAAGTGTGTATAGCTTCTCTAGTCATAATTGCCTCCAAACAAGAGGCAATCCCAACGCCATTCAGTGGATGGATGAGTGAACAAATGTACTCTGGTTCATCCACACAGTGGAGCATTACTCAGATAAAAATAATTGAACTGCTAGTGCATACAATGATTTAGATGAATGCCAAAGTGTTATGCTGAGTGATAGAAGTCAGCCTCAAAGATAGCTATGATTTCTTTTATATGACATTCTTGAAAGGACAAAACTATTCTGATGGAGAACAGATTTCTGTTTGACAAACATTATAGGTAGGAAAGGGTGCGACTAGAAAGGGATAGCAGAAGAGAAGTTTTGAAGTTGGTGGAATCATTCTATATCCTGATTGTGGTGGTGGTTACATAAATCTGCACGAGTTAGAAGTCACGGAAATGTATTACTTTAGATGTATTTATGTCATACATAGAACTGTATGAGAAAAAGGTCAATTTTACTATACAATAATTTTTTAAATAAAATTAAAATATGCATATCATTAATGGATCTAGCCAATGATCATGAAAGAATGACTTTTTTTAATTTTTAGAAGTTCTATTGCATTTTTACTGAGCACTGTTGAAAGACACATCTAACACTTCTGAACCATGGTTTCCTCATCTATACAATGGGGATTCATTAAATGAGCTAATTCCCACAGTATTTATAGAGGGATAGTCACAGAGCTAGTACCCAACAGTTGGTAATGACTGTTTTTTACCTCCCCTGGGCACCAGGTGGTGGAACCAGTTCAAAGATGTTGGCTAACTGCTCTTCTAAGTGCCTATTTCTCAGCTTGAGGGTAGGGTTTAGTCAAAGATGGGTCTAAAATAGAAAGCATATTTCCTTCCTCCCCATAAACAATATGTAAAAGAGTTCCTTTTCTTCAGTATTATTAAGCAAGCCATTTACTTTCTCCAAGTCTTAGTTTCTTCACCTGTAAAACGGGGTAAATTAAGACTCAATAAAATAAAAGAGACAAAGTACTGACATCCAGGAAGCTTCCAATAAATCCTGGTGGACGCTATGCTTGCTCACTTCAGCCGCCTCCTTAGAGCCCTTGAGATCATCGGGGGAGCGCCAGACCTGCCTGCCAAGGAAGAAGCCATGGCTTACCCTGATTCAGCTCAGAGGACCAGGCTGGAACCTGCCCCAGAACTTCCTGGTTTATACTTGTGCTGAGCACTCAGCTCCTGAAGGATGCCCCTGTGCCCAGAGAGATGCATGCTCTCTGCCCACACGTTCTCTTCCCCACCTCTTGCTTGTTATAGGAAAGCTGTACAGCTCATCAGAAAGAGAGTTTTCCTTTCTGAATTTTATCGCTGGGGCTCTGGAGCATTCTGCAAGTATAACTCTAGAGCTTTGGGTAATTTAAACATGCTGCACTGCTTAACCTTTCCTTTTCTGCTGAGCACCTACAGATTTCTGATGAACCAAAGAGAAGTCGAGTGACCTGTAACCGCAAACCTGTGTAGCCTCAGTACCTGGTGCAGGAAAGGTACATTTATTTGTAAATCAAAGAGGCATGTAGCTATCATCTTCTCCTGCAACGTGTGGTGGATCAGGTGCCAGTTCCCTTAAATGCTAAGCCTTCATTTCTGCTATGGGGTTTGTCAATCGCAGAACTCACAAACGGAAATCACATGCCCCAAAACAAACAAAATAGTCCACAGAGAACAGAAGTAGCTGATTCTTCTTCCCAACATATACAACATTCACCCAATCGAGGACCTTTTAAGAAAAAAAAATCAATAAAATGTTTTCTTTTCCTGACCCAAGTTGTGTGGGCTTTTGGCAAACAGGAGGAAATCAGATGTCAAATAACGCAAGTGGCTGAAAAATGGAGGGTGTGCATATGTCCGTATGTGCTTCCCGTCAGAAACAGCCAGCAGCCACAGAGGTACTTTCCACAGGGAGCTGTGCAGGGACTGTAAAAACCAGGATGCCTAGTTACTTTTTATGAGCCCATTGGCCATACTTAGATATGTAGATCTGTGTAGTCACCATTGTCCTTCACAGCTGAAGACATGGCTGCTGACAATGTTATTTCCCAAGCAGACAAATTAAAATATTGGTGATACCATTGCCCTTTGCTGGCAGATCCTAGAGGTCCCTCCAGCTTCGCAGCCTAAACAAGGCTGGGCCTCCAAATGGGCCCTTGCATGTTCCTCCAGCTCACAGCCCCTCTGGAGAGCATGTTTTTTTAAATTATACTTTAAGTTCTAGGGTACATGTGCAGTTTGTTACATAGGTATATACGTGCCATGGTGGTTTGCTGCATCCAAGGATCTACAACTAAAAATACCATTTGACCCAGCAATCCCATTACTGGGAATATACCCAAAGGATTACAAATCATTCTATTATAAAGACACACACACACGTGTGTTTATTGAGGCACTGTTCACAACAGCATTTTCTTCCCTAAAGCCTCCCTGCTTTCTCAGGCCACCATAGGGAGCCTGGGTGTTTGCTTTTGCACCCACAGAAGGAGAAAGAAAACCAGATGTTTAAGTTACAGGTAAATCAGGACCCCTTTACAATTGGGCATTTTTCTTTCCCCCAGATGCTTTCTCCCATCAGTGCTGTTTACACAGAGAGAAGCAGGACAGTGAAGGAAAATGGGTTTGATTTCAATGATTTTTCATTCTCCCCTCCCCCTACGCTTTTTGCATATTTTAATGTTCTCCCCTTGCTTTCTCCCTTTCATGTTCTCCCTCTCCTTTAACGTTCTCTCTCTCATTTCTCCCTTTTCTTATGTGATGTCACCCTCCTAGTCCCTCTTCCACCCATGTCTGTTGGTCCTGGTCCTTCTGTAATAACCTACCCTGGGCTGGCATCACTGACTCCATCTTAGCTGTCAACTCCAACCTGGCTTCCCCCTCCCTACCACAGCCCCTCTAGGTGCATAACTGGGTCATGCTGCACTTAGAAGTGTTGAAGCATACTGTTCCTAACACTTGTAACCATTGTAACTGCATCGTGCTTGGCATACCACCACCTCCCACCCGGCTTTCGTAAGAAAAATATTTCCCTTTGATCATTGTGTAGAAGGAGCCTGAACACCCCCTTCTTGGTGACACCTGTGCCCACAGCCCCTTCCTCTAACCTGCTTTTCTGCTTCTGTAGAATTCCGCTTCAGCTAGGCTCCCCCTCCCCTACCTAAATCAAGGTATAAAAGAGAATCAGGCTGGGCATGGTAGCTCATGCCGGTAATCCCAGCACTTTGGGAGGCCGAGGTGGGTGGATCACGAGGTCAAGAGATCGAGACCATGTTGAAACCCCGTTTCTACTAAAAAATACAAAAATTAGCTGGGCGTGGAGGTGTGTGCCTGTGTTCCCAGCTACTTGGGAGTCTGAAGCAGGAGAATTGCTTGAACTCGGGAGGCAGAGGTGGCAGTGAGCTGAGATTGCGCCACTGCATTCCAGCCTGGCAATAGAGCAATAAGTTATAAAAAAAAAAAAAAAAAAAAAAAAAAAAGATAATCAAGCCCCTTCTTCGGGGCTGAGAGAATTTTGAGCGTTAGCCATCTCTCGGTCACTGGCTAATTAAAAAAGGACTCTTAATTTGGAACTCAGTGTGTGGCACATTCCTTCTAACTTGCTAGGTTACAACACTTCTGCTTCCTCTGCAGTTTTGTCCCCATCCACAGCCCATATTGTTACATGGAATACTTTCTAAGGAATCAAAATCTGAGTGTATCACTCTCCTGGTACATGGCAGGCCTCACCAGCTTTCCCCTAAGCCTTACCAGAAGATCCAAGAATCGGGTCCCACTTTTTCCTACAGACTGAAGTCCCCAGTGCTCTACTTGACACTCCGTGCTTCAGTAATGCTACTTTTCCTGTCATGGACTTCCCAGTACCTCTCTGTGCACTGCTGTGCACTGTGCACCTAGCCTGTAACTGCCTTCTGCCTCAAAAGGCTTTGTTACTTACTTACTATGTGATACTGAGCTAATTACTCAAGGTACTCTTTTGCCTGGATTACTATTACTTGCCTTTTAAGTCAAAACTTGAGCAAGCCTTCTCTGAACTCATTTCTTCCCCTTAATCTAGATTGGGGGCCTCTTTTTTTTTTTCCACTAAAGCAGAGGTCAATGAACTGTGGCCTGTAGGCCAAATCGGGCTGCCATCTGCTTCTATAAATAATATTTTATTGATACACAGACACACTTATTTGTTGCCTTCTGTCCGGCTGCTTCATGTTATAACCACAAAGTTTAGTTTTAACTGAGACTGTATGTCTGGCAATCCCTAAAGTATTTCCTCTGTGACCCTTTGCAGACAAAATGTGCCCACTCCCATACTAAAGCACCATTTCATAGCACACACTACATTATATGGAATCAGTTTCTTTACATATCCGCTTCTCCACTAGCATATACCTTCCTGAGTAGAAAATCTCAGCCTACTCATTTCTTAGCAGAACACAGTGGTTAATAGTATGAGTTTGAAGTCAGACTGTTAGAGTTGGTGTTCTGGCTTTGTTAATAACTCATTATGAGATACTAAGCAAGTTACTCAATCTTTCCTTTCCTGTTTTTTAACCAATTAAATACAGACAGCAGTGACATCCACTTCATATGCTTTTTACAAGTATTAAATTAGTTAGATGTAAATTTCTTATTACAGTGTCTAATACTCACAATGTACTATAGAACTATTAACCACTAATATTAATATTAATCTCACCAAGCCCTAGCAGATAGTAGGCACTCAGTGGATATGTCTGACATTGAACCATTCTGGTCTTGATTTATACCTTTAGAAAATCAGCACATTAGAAAACCATCTAGGGTCATACTCCAACTCTCAACCTGAAGACTATGATATCATTGGTTGAAGCTCTCTTCATCTAAACTGTTCTTTTTATCTTTTTCTCTCACTTTCAAAGGCAATCAATTATCAAATCCTTTCAACACTAACTCCAAAACATATGCCAAATCATGTTACATCCCTCTATAGTCACTACTTCTGTAATCCAAGTTATCATCATCTTAGATCTGGACAATCTCAGCAGCCTATGTCAGCAAGCTTTTGCTGTGTAACAAGCCACCCAAAACTTATTGGTTTAGAACAAAACCAATTGTGTAGCTCACAATTATGTGGGTCAGTAAGTAGGGCTGGGCTCAGCTGGATGGTTCTTCTGGTCTCTGCTGGGCTCGCTCATGTGGCTTCTGGGTAAGGCTGAGGCTGGGTGGTCTCAGATGGCCTCTGCTGAGATACCTTCTCTCTGCTCCACCTGGTTTTCCTTGCAATAGCAGGTCAGCCCAGGCTTCTATAGGTGGTAGTTGAGTCAGTTCCAAGGCAGCATGCCAGGCCTCTTGAGGTCTATGCTTGAGTATACCCTGACTTCTGCTCCATTCCAACGAAGAGAGAAAATCATAGGCCAGTAAAAATTCAAGCCATGTAGCCAGGCACAGTGTTGGGCATCTGTAATCCCAGCTACTCAGGAGGCTGAGGCAGGAGAATCACTTGAACCCGGGAGACAGAGGTTACAGTGAACCGAGACCATGCCACTGCACTCCAGCCTGGGCGGCAGAGCAACACTCAGTCTCAAAAAAAAAAAAACCCAAACCTCAAGCCATGGAGAAACACACTCTATCCTATGAAAAGAATGGCTGAAAAGTCACTCTGTAAGAGACATGTATACTAGAAGAAGAAGAATCATGCCCTTTTGTGCAAATGATTGACCACAACCTCCTCACTGGTCTCCCCCCTGTTCTCCCTTTACTGTTTCTCCACTTCAGAGTCTGCACAAGAGCTACAGTGACCTTTTAAAAATGTAAATAGATTAGATTACCTCTCTGTCTAAAATCCTCCATGGCTTCCCCTTGCTTTCAGAATAAGACACAGATTGCCTAGTGCGACCTGCAAGATGCACTCTCTGTCTTCTCTCCATTCATTCTGCTTGTTCACTCTGTTCATCCTCCCCCCAGCTTCCTCTGCTCCTCCAGTAGGCCCACCTTGCCCAGGCTTTGGGTACCTAAGGCCTGACTTTTCTGACTGCCTTGGTTGGGGAGATGGTGATGACTTCCTTCACACCTGCTTGACTGCCTCCTTCTTGTCCTTTAAGTTTTGACTTAGACTCAAGTCAGAGATGACCACCCAACTTAGAGAAGCCCCATCACCTTGCTTCATTTTCTTTATAGCATTATTAGATTCTCTTATGTGTCCTTGCATATCTGTTCATTCTTTCTCTCTCCACACTTAAAATGGAAGCACTATGAGAATAAGGACCTCCTCTGTCTTGTTCATTGCCTCAGGATCTAAAATGCTTCCCAATTTATAGTAAGTGCTCAATAAAGATTTGTATAAAGGTTGAAGTTGCTGAATCATACCGTATGCCAGGCTCCAAGTTAAGCACTTTATTCTCATTATCTCATGTAATCTACGCAGGAACCATGCAAGGTAAACATTTTCATCCCAGTTTTACAGTTAGAGAAATCAAAACTCAGAGAGGTTGATGTTCTTTTTAAACCATAAGTCATTATTAGCAGTGACTATTTATTCTTCTCTGCTGCTTTACACTTCTTGTGGTATCTTTTTCTGTGCCATTTGTTTGTTCTATTCCAATTTGTACGTTAGTGCACAGAATTGGGTAAAACCTAACATTTGGTGCATGATGCTGTTTCTTCGGGATGTTCGCATTCCTATTACTATAAGAAGTTAGCCTCATAAAAGTAGAGCTGTTGTCTACATACTATTGACTCAGTATCTTCTGCCTCCTCCAGTCTCTAGTTGAGGCTGTCTGTGACACTTTTTCACATGTACTGGTGGGATGAGGCGTATCTTAAGAAACCTCTGACTCTTGGAGAGATAAGACACACTGGACATCATATCATCAGTCTCTTTCACATCACAAATGGAGAAGCAGAAGGCAAGAAATGGGCAGTAATGCACCCAAGGCTACCCAGTGACTTCTGCCACTTACCAGCAGGCTACACCAAAATCCAGGTCTTTTATGGAAGGTGAGTCTTCCCATTCTTTCATTTTAGTTTCCAAACCAAGCAGAGGCAACCAGAGGACCAATGGCCAATAGTGAGTCACTCTAACCTGTCTCATTTATCCTCTCCCCTCCACCTGGCAGAAATTATCTGTTTCCTTGAAATTTCTTCTGACGACAAATAGCATACCACCTTTAAAATACTCTGGTGATATTCCTTTCAGAATAGTGTCTTATTCTGAAAGCAATGTCACCAGAGTATTTGAAAGCTCATGGGTCCAAGTTAACTTTCCATTCAATAGAGAGTACCACCATTGCATGTTAAATGCATTCAACACAACCATCTCTTATGGACATTAAATCACAGTGTGGCCTTGTGATTCCTTGCAGGCATCCATGGTGCCCACATCTCTTGGATCCATACTTTTCTCTCCACTCCACCCTCACTGCCCTCATTGTGATGCCACCATCTTACACCTGAACTCAATGGTTACTCCTCACCCACTTGGCTCCCCTTGTGACTCCCACTCCCCACAAGCAGGCAGAGCATCTCTATCTTGCCTCTGTTCACAGCCTACCATTGGCCTCCTACTCTGAGAATAAAAGTAAACTTTCTTGGTGTGGTCCTGAAACCCCAGGTGGGCTAGTTCCTCTCTACATTGCAGCCATACTTCTCACTACCCTCCCCTTTACTCTGCTCTCAGGCCACGGGAACCCTTCTTTAGTCTTCACATCTGCTACTTCCCCCCAACTCAGGCCTCTACCCTTGCTATAGATTCTCTGTGGAATCACCATCCTGACCACCAAACCTTCCCCTGGCTCCCATCACCTAAAAATCTCCTGTCCACCTGCTGCCCGCAGCACATATCACTGACTCAAGCACATCTCTCCTGAATCTCTGATGAGGTCAGTCTCCCTAGTGCACCTGTTCATTATATGATATGTAGAACATTCCCTGTGGCAATGTATTTATGTGATAATTATTGGCTTCATGTCTGTCTCCTTCAGGTTGTAAGCAGTGTGATGGAAGTGACCATGGATTGTTTGCTTGTCACTCTACTTCCAGAGCCTGACACTCTACTTGGTGCACATGAGAAGTTAAATAAGTATTTACTGAGTGAATAAATAAATGGCACTCTTGTTTGGGGTTTTCCAATCACTGTAATCTGGTGTTTGTCATGAATGACAGATTCGTAGGCCAATCAGAATGAGAAGAACAGATAGGTCAGGTCCCAAGAGAAAGGTAGTAGCTCTCAGTGGTTACATCAAAGGTCCAGGGTTGCTTACTCTCTGTGTTATTACTGAGCTTCAGTTTCAATATCTGTAAAAGAAGGATAATAACAGCCACCACATTAATAATAGTAATAATAATACTCATCCAGTAAGACATTGGGAGGACAACATGATTGTGTGCGTGGCAGATAGCAAGTGCTCCAAAGTGTTAGCCATTGTGGTTATTACAAGAACGTATCAAGACAGCCATAGGAAAGGATCATTTTTCTTAACAAGCAGAGAGCACTATGGAAACCTTTTCTCTAAATACTGGTAAAATCCTCCTAAAGTTCAGAGTAAATGACAGCCAAGCACTTATGTTGCCTTATAATCCTTACTCCATGCTTGCTCAGGATTCCACCTTCCTTGTGGCCTCACGCTTCTCATCCTTGTCTCTGCCCCTCTCCTGGCCACATTTCCACTCTTCCAGCTGGGTTCCCCACCTCTCAGGTACTTGCTTAGCAACTGAATCCGTCCAGCTAATGAGGGTGGGAGGCGAGCCTTCAGAATCATTCCACGGAGTCTCATCTTCCCCATTCTCCTTCTCCTTCCTCACTGCCCACGCCACTGCCAATTAGGCACATCCTTTCCTGAAGGCTCTCAACTACCCAGGAGTAAGACAGAAATAGCCCCGTGGCTTCAAAATCTGGAGCACCATATCCACCTCCACCAAAGACAGACAGCTACACTCCTCTTCATTTTCCTGCCTTCCTTTCCACCAGCCTGCACCGTTTCATCCGGACATCATTTATTCCTTTCTGCTGCTTTGAACTTCAGAATTCTACATCAATGTGGAAAAGGCATGTGAGTAACAAGTGACTTCTCAAGGGACCTCAGTTTGTTCATCTGCAACAGAGGCTACTGGAAAGACTGAGCTGGCTCTTTCCATGGTATTTATGAGAAAGAAGTAAGATAATGTTCGGCACGTCGTAGATGTGCAGCAAATGTTGACTCCCGTTGCTCTTACTTTGTACATATTTTCTAAATCATAATTTACTAATTATGCCTGACAAAGGAACAGCATATTTGAAACCAGGGCTCATCTGCAGAATCTGCCCAGCTGTCAGCCACCTATGGTTCTGGCAGGGAAGAGGATGTGGATTGGCATCCATCCCATGACACCATACTGAGCCACTCTTCCTACCTTCTCCCCTTTCACTCAGACTTAGAAAAATTTTGTGATGAGATTACAATCTTCCCAAAGACAGGAACCTTGTCATGTTCAACTTTGTACCTGCACTCCAAAGAATGTTTTCACAAGACCAGCCAACAATGACTGGTACCTCCACAGTTAGCTAGAATGGATCATCATGACCCTCATTTCAGACTTTGCAAGTAGGCTCTGTGATTATCTCCCAGGACAGAAATGAATTCCTTGGGAAAGGGTCTTCACTACATCCTTGGTGAGGAATAATAGGGAGCATCTGACAGAACATTTAGAGTCTGTGGTATAGAAACCTACTAATATTAACTACATAACCTACACCATAGCATCCTCATTACAGGATATGCATTCAGTCATTCCCAATATGCCCTTTTATTTTGTTTTATTAAAATCTGTCTTTTAAAAGGCCACCTCTGGGTGAATTTATAAATAGATATCTCAACAGCATGGAACAAACCTCCTAGAAGCAAGATGCCGGTGGCAAGAATGGGTCACATCAGTCATTAGAATACTGCCTTAATCAAGTTCATACCTGCCAGCATTTACTGCATGTTGGACTTAACTGAGAATCATGCTTGTAGCAAACATTAAAATGGTGAATTTAATAAACCAGACCTTCTCCCTCTCACTAACATAATCCCTTCCTTGTTCCCTCCCTCTGCCACTATCTTGCCAGCCTCCATACAGTATTTGGTAATTTGCCAACTGCACATAGAAACTGACCGGCTAGAAAGTTTCATTTGCAATAGAGATGATTTCCTTTGGTATTTAGTTCTGCTACCTGCCCTCCATACACACCTACCTCTCACCTTCTGAAGTTCATGAGGCTTTCAAAGCAGCCATTTCCACATGTGTCTGTTGTTTACCAAAGCAAACCAGAGCACCTCACAGCCACAAATTAAAGAAACCATGTGGGCTCCTCAAAATTCCCATGAATGGGCACCAAAAAGAAGTTCATTAAAACAATGTCATATTCTTAATGCAATGAATGTGCTTCCTCCTGTTCTAACAAGCTCATGAATAATAGATGAAAGGAGCTTCATCTGTTTTAATTAATGGTCTTGAAATTAATTCAATTCAGTACAAAATTAGCAAGCAATTAAGCCTCATTGGCCCAACTGGACAAAAATATGCTAATACGTCACTGGCTAGAGAAGCAAACTAGAAATGGACAAGAACCAGAGTCCATTATCCAAAACCAGAACTTCCAGCAGGAGCATCACCAGTCCCCAGGAGGCCACCACGTGGTCCCTTTTCCAGATCTCATAATTAAATTTCCACGTCATCACTAGGAATTTCAGCATTTATATGTTGGGAAATTCTTGAGGGAGGTTCCAAATGCAAGATTGCTTTTGTTTTTGTTCTATTTTGGTTTTGAAACTTCCAAATAATTTATGAGAATTTGCTATGCATTAAGGCATAGGATCTAAGAGCAATTATCGACTGCAATACTTGGGCACATGCAATAAACACTTTGGTCTAAGAAATTATCACAGTTTATTATGTACATGAGTTTAGCAGATTCTTGGTTCCATTATCCACTTGGCAATTACCTATAGTGTTATAATAATAGTTTATCTTAAAATAGTGCACTTCTTCTTCAGATCTTGGCATGCTTAATGAGCACTTTTTTCTTAACCCTCACAATGCCCTTTAGAATTGGGAAGATATAAATATCGTTAAAGTTACTTTCAGAACAAAGATACTGGGGTTCCAAGACAGGGATAGACAATCACAGCATTCTAAGAGCTTCAAAAGACATTAACTCCAACCATCCATCCTGTGCTTGAATTCTACCTGCCTCTACTTGAACACCTCCTGAGATGGGGAACTCATTAATGCATGAAGCTACCCATTCTAACTCCAGAGAATGTGAGTGTTAGATTGATCTGAAATTTACCTCCAGTAGATAATGACTTTTTAAACTCCAAGCAAGTCTGATTTCTCCTATACATGGCATCTGTTCTCCATGTTTAGCCACCTTCTTCACATCAGTTTCTCCTTATGATATGGCTCTGAGCCCTTTAATATTCTGATCATTCTCCTTGGAATCAACTTTAAGGGACAATGCAATGTAGTAGTGGGAAGTATCAGTTTGGAAGACAGGCAAAACTGGAGTTGAGTTCTGGGAGTGTCATTTCAAGGCTGTCTGTGCATGGGCTACATGCTTAGTCCTTTGAACCCCAACATCCTCATCTACAGAATATGGACAAAATAGCTACTTTGTAAGATTATTGTGATGATTGATGGAACTAATACATAAAGAATATTTATTATAGAGTCCAGCACAGTTTTCAGTAAATGGTAACCAAATAATAATTTTAGCTAATTTCTATATGGCTCACACTAAGTACTTTATACATTAACTCACTGCTACTTCACAACGAGCCATGACATTCTTATTTTTTCTATTTTATAGATGAGGCAACTGACATACAGAGAAGTTAAGGAACTTGCCCAAGGTTGCACAGCCACTAGGAGACAGAACCAGGACTTGAACCTAGACAGTCTAGCTCCAGGATCTATATTTGGTGGCAGCCATGTATCTTAAACTGTGGTCCCTAATATAGAATGTTTCTCAGGAGTTGTCTGATCTAAGCTGATATAGTTTGGCTGTGTCCCCACAGAAATCTCATCTTGAATTATAGTTCCCATAATCCTCACGTGTTGTAAGATGGACCCCGTAGAGGTAATTGAATCATGGGGGCAGTTACTCACATGGCGCTGTTCTTGTGATAGTGAGTTCTCACAAGATCCGATAGCTTTATAAAGGGCTTTTCCCCCTTTTGCTCAGCATTTCTCCTTGCTGCCACTATGTGAAGAAGGATGTGTTTCCTTCCCCTTCCACCATGATTATAGGCTTCCTGAGACCTCCCCAGCCCTGTGGAAATCAGAGTCAATTAAACCTCTTTCCTTTATAAATTACCAAGTCTCAGGTATGTCTTTATTAGCAGGGTGAGAACAAACTACTACATAAACTGAATAGTGGATGAGCACCCTGGCCTTCTCCCAATGGTGAGCAAGACTGTCCTAGTTTTCCTCATGTGGAGTTTCATCCATTTAGCTGCCCCTCCCTCTGTGATGTTTTCACTGTGACAGGTTGCTTAGCTTTGACTCCCCAATCCTTTGTTTATTCCACTGCTTTGTAAATCCAAGAATAACAATTAGCCTTTTAAAATGCCCTTCTTGTTAAATTTAATCAAAATTCTAAGCTGCTGACATCTTCTGGGATCCTGACTCTCTCATTCAGCACATTTTCTTTACTTCCAAATCCAAGTCTTCAACACATTTGATTAAAGTGCCTCCCCTAACCTCATCCCAGGCACTGATGAAAATATTGGGTCAGACAGGGCACCATGCCATTAGAGTCCTCTCTCCAAGATGGCATTGATCTGCTAATCAGCACCCTCTGGGTAGGGCTTAGTCCTGTACAAAAATAGAGTATGAGTCACCTTCCCTTTAAGACTATGGCTTCTTTTTGTTGTTTTCTGCTTAATCTTTCTTTTTATTTCAGGTGATTCTAGTTAGCAAAACAGAGAGCATAGTTAAAACACTAAAACTAAATTACATCCATTTTTGGGATTTCATCTGCCCATAGGTAAAATGGGGAGGAAAGTAAATTGGTAATCTCTAAGAACATTTCCAAGTCTAACAACTTCAGAAAAATACCAGGTTGTACTAGGTTCTCTATGGTCTGAACTTTGTGTGCCTCAGAAATCTTAAATCTTACCATTCCCATTTCACATGTAACTTGCCAGCCAGCCACAAAACGTATACGGTCCCTTGTTCACAGTCTCTCCTCCCTACCACCTGGTTGTGTCCCTGCTGCTGATTCTGCCCTCATTTGTCCAGCTGATGACATTCTAGTTATTCTTCAAAACCAACTCAGATCAACAATTGTTCTGGAACAACTGACCATCCATATACAAAGAGAGAACTTTGATCCATACCTCACAACATATGAAAAAGATGAAATCAGAATGAATCACAAACCTAAATGTGAAATATAAAAATTCTAGAAGAAAACACAGAAAATACATCTTTGTGACCTTGGGTTAAGGAAAGATTTCTTAGCTATGACACCAAAAGCATGATCCATTTAAAAAATTTATCAATTGGACTTTATCAAAATTAATAGTATTTATTTTCAAAAGACACTCTAAGGAGAATGAAAAGGCAAGCTACAAACTGGGAGAATTTATTTTAAAATGATGTATCACCATGATGGGCAAATCCACAGAGACCAAAAGTAAATTAGTGGCTGCCAGAGGCTGAGGGGAAGGAAGAATGGGGAGTAACTTTTAGCATATATGGAGTTTTTTGGTGAATGATGATGAAAATATTCCGGAATTTGTGGATGGTTGCACACATTGTTAAATGCTAAAAACTGATGTATCTAAAAACAGTACATTTTTAGATAGTGAAGTTTATGTTGTAAGAATTATATCTCAATTTTTAAGAAGCCTTAGATCATGATCTTCTACTGTTTAAACTTATCAATGGCTTCCTGTAGCACTCAAACAAAATCTAATCTGCTTACCTTACAAGGCTCTATTTTATTTCCAAAAAAAAAAGACAGATAAACTCTCGAGTCCCACTCTCAAACCAGTTTCTCTCGTATTCATTAAATATATATGTTGTTCTGTGTATTATGCATTGTTCTAGGTACTTGCAATTGAATAAAACAGATGAAGAACTCAACCCCTGCGAGTTTACATTCTAATAGAAGAAACATACATTCTCAGGAAATGGCAAACACTGTACTCATACTTGACTAGTCTCTTTCTCTCAGACCCATCAGTATGCCTTGTCAATTTAACCTTCAAAATATATCCAGAATTTAATCAGTGCTTACCAGCTTCACTGCAACGGCCCTGGTCTAAGCCACAATCTTTCTCTTCTGGATTATCACAGTAACTTTTTCTAAATGCTCACCCTGCTTCTATCTTTCCAGCTTTCAGAGTTTTCTACAAATATCACCTGGAATTATTCTTTAAAAGCATAAGTCAGATCATGTTGCATCTCTTCCCACGACGCTCCAATGGCTCCCTTTCTCACTCAAAGAGAAAACCTTGTCATAATGCCTGTCAAGCCCCAATAGGATCGCTAGTTCCTTTCCACAACCACTCTCCCCCTCACTTCCTCTGCTTCAGCTGTGCTGGACTTCTCGCTGTGCATCACGTAGACCAGGCAAGGATTCTGCCTCAGGACATTTGCACTTGATGCCCCTGTGCCTGGAATTCTTTTCTCCTGGGTATCCACATGATTTGCAACTTCATTTCTTTCAGGTCTCTTTCCAAATGTTACCTTATCACTGTCACCTCCCCTGGCCATCCTATATAAACTGGGAATTCATCTGCCCAATCTCTCAGGGGTTCTCTCTATCCTCTGAACAATTGTATTTTTCTCCACAGTATTTATCTCTACCTGACAAGATGTTGATTGGTTAATTGAGTCTATCTACCCAAGTAAGACACGGGGCTCTTGGAGGGCAGATGCCTGTCTGTTGTTTTTCACAGGTATATTCCTGGTGCCTAAAATAGTGCTAGCATATGAGGGCATTTTACAAATACTTGAATGAATGAGTGAATTAAATAAATGAATGAATTCTTTTGGGATGGCAGGATATCTCTTTCTGCTTTAAGGGACTCACACACACCAAAGCTGGGTTATAGGTATTAAAGAAACCCAGCATGTAGCATTGTCATAATAACACCTGCCATTTATTGTGGCATTCCTTCACTGGCCTTCATTCATCATGGCTTGCAAAAAATACCAAAGAAGCTCAGAAAATCAAAGGCAGAGTCAAAGGGTCTCAGAGGCTGGAAGTAGGTGACTCTTTAAAATTCCAAATCTGGTACTTGCCAGTTCTGTTACCTTAAGTGAGCCACTGAGTCTTAGTTTCCTTATCTGTAAAACAGTTATAATATGTGTACATTTTGGAGTTATGAAGATCGGAGATGATGCTTTCTTTTTTTGTTTTGTTTTGTTTTTTGAGACAAAGTCTTGCTCTCTCACCCAGACTGGAGTGCACTGGTGCAAGCTCAGCTCACTGCAACCTCTGCTTCCCAGGTTCAAGTGATTCTCGTGCCTCAGCCTCCAAAGTAGCTGCCACCACGTCCAACTAATTTTTGTATTTTTTGTAGAGATGGGTTTTGCCATGTTGGTCAGACTAGTCTGGAACCCCTGACCTCAAGTGATCTGCCCACCTTGACCTTCAAAAGTGCTGGGATTACAGACGTGAGCCACCACGTCCAGCCTGGAGATGATGCTTTCCAGTGCCCAGTATCATGGTAGCCATAATTAAGGAGAGCTCAGCGAGGAGGTGACGGTGGAGGGTGCATCTCAGGTTGATGGAATCACCAGGACAGAGCATCCTCCACAGCACAAACCTGGAAAAGGGAATGGCAAGCTGCACATGCAGCAGTGAGCCCCAGACAGGACCCAAGATGGAGACAGGGCTTAAAAGATTTGGTATCTGTTCCAGGCATTCAGCTCCTGTGTGCAGAAGTAAACGGGCCCAGAATAAGCCTAAATATAATACATTTATGATCCAAGGACCTACTATACACCCAGAAACAGATCATACCTGACACGTGTGAATGAATGTATTGACATTTGGAAGACAAACCCAGACACCAGATTCCTATCAATATACAATTATAGACACATAGACGTAGAAATAGGTATAAATATAGATTGATATGTCCTCTTTCATTCTTCTGTGGAAGGTGAATGGCCAAAAACAAAAAGGACCTTTTCACCAGGACTTCCAAGAAGGTCTTTCTTAGAGTGAAGTGACTGAAAATCCAGCCCAGGTTTTCATCAAGCCCTCCAGCCCTAGGAAGTAGAATCAGTGATGCTGTGGCTTCCAGGGAGAATGGATGTTTTTAATAAAGGGGCAAAAGCTCTTTCCTTTTGTGGGAAGTTAAAATATATTCATTATCAGCTTTGAAGTTCAGACAGAGTCAGCAAAGATCATGTTTATAAGCAAGGAAAATTTATCAAAGACTAGAAACCCTACCTCTCCTAATGACTGAGTAGCAAACAATGCTATGAGCTTATCTTTAGGGTGCCACAAAGAAAGTTGAAAACTTCTCTTCTCTGTTCCCATTTCTACAGAAAGTCTGGCATTATTGTCCTTCCATGGGGGGATTTTTTCCTAAGTAAAATGTTTCCTAAGTAAAAACTCTACTTCTTGTCACAGACCCACAATAAAATAATAATAATAATAATAATAAAGAAATACTCTTCCTCCTTCCAATGTCCTCCCCATTTGCTATCAACCACTCCCTACCCTAAGTACACACACACACACACACACACACACACACACACAGACACACACACATACTACAGAATGCCTAAAATTTCATCATTAGGAATTCAGCCTTTTGTGCCAGTCTTGTTTTTCTTCCAGCTATCATCACGTAAGATGCAAATATTCTAGAAGTGGAAATAAAACTGCAGTTTACATTTAGTTAGCAAATTGGAGTTTACAAAGTGCTTTCACTTCCGTTATGTCTTCAAAGTTGAACACAGTCTTGAGCTCAGAATACCCAAAACCAGCAAATGACAAAGGCTCAGTGTTCAGGGAATATCTCCTGAGTGAATAATTTAAATGGATGAATGAACAGACACTATGACATTTGTAAAATAAGAATTATTGTCTCCATCGAAACAAAAAGTCAGAAAGGTACAGTCACAAACAAGTAAGTGGTAAACCTGCAGTTTAAACATCTGGTTGCAAAACTAAGGAAGTACCAAGCCCTATCAGCTACCATCTTTCCTTTGAACAAACGTGTCTGAAGCCAGGTGAGAGTTAACTGAGTAAGGTAGGATTAGAATGGAATAGGACACTGGGCAAGGAGAGGAAGGTGATGCTTAGCTTGGAACTGAAAGACCTGTGCCGATCATACAGTCTTGAACTTCACCCTTCACTTAGCTTTTTTTTTCCCCCAATTTGCAAACTGGAGATAATAAAATATTAATGTGCAAGGTTGTTACAAAGATCTAAATAAATATCAGTTATAATAGGACTTTGCAACCCTGTAAAGAGCATGCAGGTAAAGATAAAGGATTTCCAACAATATCTTTAGCAGCACAGTAGTATTTCCCTATTTGTATCATGAATATAATATTTAGTCCACCATTCATTCAATCATTGGATTTACTGAATATTTTCTTTGTACCAGGCATGGAGCACCAAGCATTAAACATAAGGCCCTTGAGATCAAGAAGCTGGAAACTCCTAATAACCCTACGTGGTAGGTCTCCTAATAACCTACCATGTAGGGTTATTAGGAGAAATAAATTAATTACAGTAAATACAGAGTTGGGAGGCAATCAAAACCTGGGCAGTCCGTAATTTAGCTTACTTACCTTTAATCTCACTAAAAATAAACCTTAATAGATCTCTATAGAAGTAAAAGAGAACTTCTTTTCCTCTTTTTATATTTTACTTCCCAACCCCACTCCTCCTTCATAAGATGAAGGTCCGTTGAGTATATCTGTATATCTGGTTTGGGGTGATCCTTTCTGATCTTCCTTTATCCACTATTTTGCTTTCCTTGCAACACAATGTGTTCCTTGCAACCTTGTTAGTTTATTACCTCATACTTAATTTTCACTGAAAATTAATTAGAAAAAGCAAATATTGGCCGGGCGCGGTGGCTCACACTTGTAATCACAGCACTTTGGGAGGCCAAGGCATGCGGATCACAAGGTTAGGAGTTTGAGACCAGACTGGACAACAAATTGAAACCCTGTCTCTACTTAAAATATGAAAAAAAAAAAAAAAAAAAAAACATTAGCTAGGTGTGATGGCGGATGCCTGTAATCCCAGCTACTCAGGAGGCTGAGGCAGGAGAATGGCTAGAACCATAGAGGCGGAGGGTGCAATGAGCCGAGATTGCACCACTGTACTCCAGCCTGGACAACAGAACTAGACTCTGCCTAAAAAAGAAAAAAAGAAAAAAGAAAAGAAAGAAAAAGCAAATACTACAAAATAAGCTACATGAATTAGAAAGCAATTCATGCTTACTACAAATAGATAATTACAAAAGAACTGCATACCTCAGACCACACCACAGCCTGGTCACAGGACTCTGAGGACTAGCCCTGTTCTTGGATTTATGATAAGACATCTACTTCCAGCCTATGCCACTGAACCCTCCTGCCCCCCAGAAATCCTTATCTCAAGGGCAAAAGACCTTGCACAGCTACTTGTTTAGAGCTAGCAGAGAAATTTAGTTTATATTTTCCTAAGATATCAAGATTTGGCTCCAATGCCTCACATTGCTGTGCAGAAGTACCAATGACCTTTCTTCTCCAGAAAGCCCAGTGCTGGCCACCCCCATTGCCCAGCTCTCTAGACGGCAGACATATTCAATTCAGTTAGACTCAGAGAACTCTGACTCTCCGGAACTTACAGAGGCAGCTCCTTCAGGTGACTGGGAAGCTGGGGTCCAGAGGCAGGGTGGCTTGGCCAAAGTCACACACATAGAATCATACCACCTGTGTGAGGTGAAAGACCATCTAATCCCATCAGCACCCTCTTCATGAGTGTCCTGAGTCTACAGGATTCCTGACAAGCATCACTCAACCAGCCTTTCCTTGAACACCTCCAGCAGCAAAGATGTGAAGAACTTAGCACCTCCCAAAGCAACCCATTTTATCTCTGTTTATCTCTGACTCCTGGGAAGTTATTACATTGAGCTGTGAGAACTGCAGTCTCTCTCTCTCTCTGCCTTTCTCTCTCTCCCTCTCTTTCTCTTCCTCCCTCTCTCTCTCCTTCTTCCCTCCTTTTGTCTCTTCTTTCAACTCATTCCCTCCCTCTCCCCAAGTTTTACTTATTTACTCTAGTCCTCCATGTTGAGGCCGCACAGGATTGGTCATCTCTAATAGTAGAGCTAGAATTAAAGCCAGATCTCCTGCCTTGCATTTCCTGTTCATCCCACCACGCTGTACCACCTTCCTCACCCTACAATACACACATGAAAAGGAAAGGTAAAGGATTTCCAACAATATCTTTAGCAGCACATTAGTATTTCCCTATTTGTATTATAAATACAATATTTACTCCACCATTCATTCATTCATTCATTGGATTTATTGAATACCTTCTTTGTACCAGGTATGGAGCACCAAGCATTAAAGGACATAAGGCCCTTAAGATCAAGAAGCTGGAAACTCTAACTAAAATGCAATGTAACAAGAGCTACGCTAAGGATCCCTGCAAAGTGCTATGTGAACACAGAGGAGAATGTGGCTAATTGGCTGAGAATGATTTCATCAAAAATGTCTTACTTATTCTTATATCTCCAGTCCTTGGCCTGAAGAAGACACCTCAACAAATGTTTGCATGAATAAATGAAGCTGGTCAGATTGGCTTAGCTGATCACAACTGCACCTACTTGGCTGAGCCTGTCAGGCCACCTCTGGGGGACAGGAGGGCTCTAGGAAGAGCTATACCTGGTCCACCCAATGGCCATCTCTGTACTAGTCCAGTGCCTCCCACCAGGTCCCTCCCATGACACGTGGGAATTATGGGAGCTACCATTTAAGATGAGATTTGCATGGGGACACAGCCAGACTTTACCAGGCTACCATAAGAGTGGACCGCGACTGGGTAGCTTAAAACAACAAAAATTTATTTGCTCACAATTCTAGAGGCTAAAAGTCCAAAATCAAGGTGTCAGCATGGTGGGTCCTTCTAGAGGCTCTCATGGTCATCTGTTCCATGCCTCTCCTAGCTTCTAGTGGTTGCTGGTGGTCTTCGGTGGCCCTCAGCTTGTATGTATGTCACTCTAATCTCTGCCTCCAGCTTTACATGGTGTTCTCCTTCTGTGTGTGTACAAAAAAGACCAGGGAGTGAGGCTAGACCAGTTTCAGTTAAAGACACACAAGGGCACATTCAGGAACTCGGCCCCACTGTACAATAACAGAGAGCAGGAAAACAAAAGTGTCCCTTGTGAGAATCATAGCAGCCATTGGAGGCTGTGGTTGTGAGCAACAAACAGCAGTTCTGAGTTCAGCAAAAATGAACGTATTGGCATGGTATGGGGTAGTTCAAGGAATCAAATGGAAAGTTGGGGCAACAGCTCTTAAAAAGAATGGGAACCAATACAACTGGGGATCTGGGAGACAGGAACAAGTGAACAGTGTATTTGGGCAATTGTTGAAATGAATGGATGCCACCATGTTTTTCTTGTAGTAAGATTTAAATTACAGGGAGAAAGTATTTGACTGGCCAAGCTTGAGTCTCTCGCTCACCCCCTTAGCGGTCGGCGGGGCACTCTGATTATACACCAAGACTATATCGAATGGGCAAGAGAACATCTCCCACAGCAAACTCTGGATGCTTCCTCTGGATGGCCAAAAGAAGGGATGGTGTTTATCAGGCCGGCAAAAGCCACAGTCATCCTCCATAATTAGCGGCAAGTACACTTCGCCAGGCTAGCCTTTTGTCTAGGCAGAAGAGCCTACAAAGCTCTCTGGAAGTTTCTGGACTTATTCATTAGTGCCATGACTTTTTGCCTATTTACTTAAAATTTTTTAAATGTCCAGTAATCATGCAGTTCATTTTTCTCCACGAAGGCTTCTGCCAAGGTGCTGGCATGCCTCCTTCCAGGCAGACAATCTGATGAGCAAACACAGTGGCATTTAAAAGGCAGGTCTGTGAATGGTCTTTTTTCTCCAAGAAGTAATTCATATTAGAGGCCTGGTGAAGGATGGGGAAAAAAATACCATGCCCTAGTGCTGAATTAGTTTGAACTTCAGTGCTGTCAGCAGGCTCTGGATGTGAGCCGATCTCAGATAAAACAGCTCCTTATAGGCAGAGGCGCTGGTTCCCAGCAACGCCTGGAAAAATGAAGCCACCCGAAATGGATTCTCCTGCTTCTCAGGGATATGTCCAAATTGCTCAAATGATGACCCCTCCTGGGGAAAATTCTCACAGTGGAAGAGGCAAATTTCTATGTGGAGATGAAATGACTCAATTCTGGCGGTTTGCCAGGGTAGGGTCCCAGCGGGAGTGAGGGCACTCCCCTCCTCTGATGACGGTGGAGGGGAGGGGGGCTCAGTCTCTTCTTCTCCATTCATCTTGGAATGTTATCCTACTTCAGCAGATGGGCAAGGAGACTTGAGGACTGCTTCATTCAGTATGCACAGTCTTGGGCCACAAGGAAAACCTTCATGGACACCCAGGTCAGGGAGACTACATTTTCAGGAACAGGACGGGTGTCTACCTTGCACTCAGAAAGCTCACAAAAGCCATGAGAACACTGGCTCAGAGTCCACAGAACTAGATGAGGCTCCTGGCTCTGCCATGTACCAGCTGGTAACCTCTGTTTCTTTAGCTCTAAAATAAAAATAACAATCGACCCTACCACATAGAGTTATTAGGAGAAATAAATTAGTTAATGAAATCAAAGTGCTTGACACGGTGCCCGATGTACATTTAGTGTTGAATAAATGGTAGGTATGATTTACCATTATCACTAAAGGGGTAAAAGCCAATTTTCATCTCCTCTTCAACCCTTAGCTTTTATTTACTGAACCAAATCCATCTGTCCTACTGAAGAAGAAATAGGCGGGGCTTGACTGATTTTCACAAATAGGTACAAAAACCAGGGTCCTGAACTGAAGATAACTTTTGCTAGTAACACTCTGTATGGTAAACATACCTGAGGGTAATAACAAGCATACCTTTAGAATGTCCCTGCATAGCAGACACACCTGAATGTATGTTCCAACCTAGGGAATCCAGGCATAGCCAATCCAGAGATTCATTTCTGGTCTATGAGGAACATGTGACTTCCCAGCCCATCCTTTGGATCACAGGCCGTACAGGGAATTGACACCCTGAGTTTTGGGTTAAATGAAGGTTGCCAGGTGGAGGTCGTGAAAGAGAGGGTGTTATGTGAAAATGCTTTATCAACTGCATGCTGTTTGCAAGTGGCTGTAGTTATCCTGCCCAGCCTGCCACCACCGGGCAGTGCACTTCTCTTATCCAGCCCTCTGCCACTGGACCGATTCTATACAGAAGGCAGTTCTGTCCAGGCTGTCCTGTCCAGCCCACTGCCATTAGGGACTATCCCCTGTATGTAATCCCCTAACGAAACCCCATGTCTCATATTCTGGCTCTGGGTCTCTTCTTCAACTTCTTCAACCAGGTGGCTTCCCTATTGAGGTTAATAGGGGTTCCACACAACACACGCCTTCCACAATTTTACTAGCCATGCCCTCCAACCCCCATCAAAGTGATTCCTGCACTTCTATGTGGATCTTGACCAAGAAGCTTAAGAAGGCTGACATCCATCCAGCTGAATAACATCTTCTTTCTTAACCTACTCCCTGATTGGCCTCGTACTATGTATGCATCAAATAGATTATCTGAGAGGAAGCTTGGCAGTTGGAAAAAATGCAGACTTTGGGCAAGACATCCCTGGTGAAAATCCCTTGCTAATTATGTGTCCTTAATCAAATGTTTCACCTCTCAGGGTTGCATTTGACTTTCAGAGGCACTTTGGGCTTTAGAAACAGTGCATGTGGTTAGGGGAACATAAGGTGCTTCTTTCCCTTGCCACATGTTTCCTTCAAGTAGAAAAAACCCGGCCTCTCTCCTCCCCTTGTTTGCCTTTACCAAGAAAATGTTTTATCTGATGGTGCATTAAAATGTGTGTGTGTGTGTGTGTGTGTGTGTGTGTGTGTGCGCGCGCGCGCATGTAGATGATAGGGATGAATGATAGAAAGATAAAGACATAATAAAGAGATAGAGAGAGAGAGATGGTAAAAGTAGATAGACTCTTCTACTCTTCTAACAAGGGAGCTACCTAAAGGAAATTCATGCTTCCTCTGCTACCCCTCAGTTATTAAGGGGGCCTAATCCTACAAGTCGCACTGCCCCTATAAGAGGTCTAACCCTGGTTGAGATTCCCAACATCCTATGCTTTGAGCTATGAATTTTGGGAGAGAGACAGAGAAATTGAGGGGAGCAAAATAACATGTAGAGAGAGCGCCTTTTGGTAATACCCAGATGGGTGACCAAGCTTTATGGTACTTGGTGCAATGCAGGTCATGAGTTGAGCCTCACCCTGGGCACACCCTTAGAATCCTAGTTTTATGGATAGCTAGCCATTTGACCATGGACAAATGACTCTGCTAGCTTTACACAGAGGTAAGGAACAATGAGGATTCTTCCCTCACAGGATCTGTTTGCCTATAATCATCAGCTTTAAAATTTAAAAAGACTGTATTGCAATCAAATATGCCAGAGAATAAAATACATAAAATAAAATTTTAAAACCCATGTGCTTGTCTCTAGATGCACTGAGGAAGGGGCTGAGGGAATTAGTTCTTATAATCTCTGCAGGGAGTATAAGATACTCACCTAGCGTTTTAATTATGGATCATGTTTGGCTATCAACTTCCTATACCTTTCCTTTAGAGCAATCAGGCCAGACTATGAAGAGCAAACCTTCATTTGTTGACTCAAAAAAATTGTTTTTTCTGATATTTATGGAGGATCTACTATGTGCTGGGCATTGTTCTAGATCCTCAAGATAAAGCATGAACAAAAAATAAAATTCTTGCCCTCATGGAGCTTGTAGTCTAATGAAGGAAGACAATAAAAACATTTTTTAATGTTTATTCAGAGACATGGGGAGAAGATAAGAGTGTTCAGGTGGCAGTAAATGCCCAGCAGGAAAACAAATGAAATAAGAATTAAGCAGTAGAGAGTGGGAAGATTGAGGGCTGTGGCCATTTTATATAATAAAGACCTTTGACAATAGGCAAAGATGTTTGAAACTGCAGTCAGTGAAGGCTAGCTTTAGTCCCTTTTGGGACTCCTGAAACCTGTACAATTCAGACAGGCTAGATGCAAAGCATGTTCAGACAGGCAGGCAAAGCCAGACCTCCTTCAGACCCAAGCAGGGAATGAGCTGTAGTCAGGGAGAACTGACTCAGAGAGTCTTCACATTCTCCAGCCCTGAAGCGCTTGACCATGGCTGCAGATTGGAATCATCTGGAAAGATTTTTAAAATACAGTTCCCCTAACCCACTCCCAGAGACTCCAAATGGATGGTCTAGGGTCAGGCTTATGTAGTGTCTTCTTTTTAAAAAAAATTTATTTATTATACTTTAAGCTCTGGGGTACATGTGCAGAACATGCAGGTTTGTTACACAGGTATACACGTGCCATGGTGGTTTGCTGCATCCATCACTCCGTCATCTATATTATGTATTTCTCCTAATGCTATCCCTCCTCATATCTCCACTGCCCGCTATCCCTCCCCTAAACCCCACCTTCTGACAGGCCCTGGTGTGTGATGCTCCCCTCCCTGTGTCCATGTGTTCTCATTGTTCAACACCCACTTATGAGTGAGAATATGTGGTGTTTGGTTTTCTGCTATTGTGTCAGTTTGCTGAGAATCATGGTTTCCAGTTTCATCCACGTCCCTGCAAAGGATATGAACTCATCCTTTTTTTTATGGCTGCATAGAATTCCATGGTGTATATGTGCCACATTTTCTTTATCAGGTCTATCATTGATGGTCATTTGGGTTGGTGCCAAGTCTTTGCTATTGTGAACAATGTCACAACAAACATACATGTGGATGTGTCTTTATAATAGAATAGTTTATAATCCTTTGGGTATATACCAGTAATGGGATTGCTTGGTCAAATGGTATTTCTATTTCTAGATCCTTGAGGAATTGCCATACTGTCTTCTACAATGG
The DNA here is from genome assembly GCA_963574635.1 of Cheracebus regulus. Taxonomy (NCBI): domain Eukaryota; kingdom Metazoa; phylum Chordata; class Mammalia; order Primates; family Pitheciidae; genus Cheracebus; species Cheracebus regulus. The sequence continues at coordinate 127,980 of CAUYQU010021893.1, read as the reverse complement.
TTAAATTAATTTATACTCCCACCAACAGTGTAAAAGCATTCCTGTTTCTCCACATCCTCTCCAGCATCTGCTGTACCCTGATTTTTTAATGATCACCATTCTAACTGGTGTGTGGTGGTATCTCAATGTGGTTTTGACTTGCATTTCACAGTGACCAGTGATGATGAGCTTTTTTCATGTATTTGTTTGCTGCATAAATACCATTCAGGACATAGGCATGGGCAAAGACTTCATGACTAAAACACCAAAAGCAATGGCACCAAAAGCCAAAATAGACAAATGGGATTTATTAATCTTAAGAGCTTCTGCACAGCTAAAGAAACTATCAATAGACTGAACCAGTAACCAACAGAATGGGAAAAATTGTTTGGCAATCTACCTGTCTGACAAAGGGCTAATGTCTTTGTTCTCTACAGAAAACTTAAACAAATTTACAAGAAAATAACAACTCCATCAAAAAGTGGGCAAAGGATGTCTATTTACTTTTACTCTAATTTTCTAATAATTATCATGCATAGGATTAATTATCTCCTCTGGTTCAATATTTTTGCAACAAGTTCATATTCATAGTGAAATGCACACTGTATCGTCTAGTGTGATGATTTTACTTTAATAGAAAGCTGAGGGTCACAGCTTAGCCACATAATTGTAGACTAGCTCCACCCCAACCTCAGTTACAATCCTCATTAGACTCCAATACTAAATGGTTTAGTATTGAAGCAGTGTCATGTTCAAAAAAGCAGTTCCACAGACAAAAATAGCTACAATAGAATTTTATCCTTTACCTTGATTTTTTGAAAGACCTTGAAAGTAATCCAAATATATCTTACATAACATCAATTGTTAGAACAAGGTTGTTTCTCTGTTCCATCTTCCCTGATGGTATCCTAAAAGGACATGCTAACCCAAAATCTGGCACCTTGCCAGTTAAGGAAACAGCAGAAGCAGGTGTCCCTTCTCCCCTGAAGCAGGCCATCAAAAAATTATCTGACAGTTTTCAGAAGTAGGTCATAAGAACCTCATGTAAGAGGTGCCCACTCTATATCTGGAAGAAAGGAGCTTCCATATCTCTGAAAACATGGGGACACAGAGAAGAAACTGAACACACATTCCTAGCTAGTTTTCCCCCAGATGATTACGATAAGATCACAGCCCCTTTTTCAAATCATACTTCTTCACAGCTATCCACTTCTTCATCAAACGTTACATAAAAATACACAGGTTTTTTTCTGTTTCTTCGAATCTTCATTTCTAATAGCTGCTATGTCATGTCAAACTTATAAGTAACTGTGTATGCTTTTCTCTTAACGATCTGTCTTCTATTACAGATGCCTCACCTAGAATATAGTGATGGATAAGAAAAAAGATATTCCCCCTCATCCACATCCCCAAACTCAAAGGTGCTCTAGACTTTTCTCCTCCCACACGTTATATACCCTTCATCTTTATTTCTTTGTAGGTTATGCTTCATTTTTATTATTTTCTCTCCTCTTTTTCTCAATATGTTCTAATATTACATAATAGATTTAACTAGTATGAAATAAATCTTTTTATAAGGATTTGTAGTAGAAAGAGAATGAGGCTGAAAAGAAATCTTTGATTTCTTTTCATCTTTGATGGGGTAGAATATTGGTCTCATTAGTGTATTCATAATAGTATCGTAAGTGTTGAAAATATTAGTAATTGATATTAGTAATTGATATTCATTGAGGCGAAATGAAGAGGAAACGTCACATATTCTTCAACTCAGAAACTGTTAAAGTGATTTATGTATTTGACCTTATTTAATCCTTTCAACAGCCCTGTAGGGCAGGACTACTTTAATTCATGTTTTTATGATGAGAAAACAAAGGCAAAAGAAATATCCAAAGTCACACAGCTAGTAACTGGTGGAGCCAGGATTTGATCTCAGTGAGACTTGACTCCAGCATCAAGTTCTTAACCATTAAAGAAGCAGAGACCTAATAACCATCTGACAGAAGTCCTGGTTTTGATGCTGGTTGGTATATGATCTCTCTGCTACCTTCTAACTATAATGACTGTAGAGAAATAATTTTGGAAAGTTTTCCAAGGAACTATTGAAAGGGAATATTGCTAAAAATTTTTGAAAGGAAGAAGAAAATCTCTAGAACCATCTCTGGGAAATAGCCTGAATTAATGAGTCAATGTCCACATCTGAAAGTCTAAAAGAATGTAAAAACAAGGTTGATTTAACAATCTCTTTTTGGAAGATTGGGACTGGAGCTTGGCTCAAATCATAATAAGAGTCCATAGAAGGTTAGTAATCTGTATTAAAACCGTCGGCAACTAAAAAAACAAACAAGAACCAATATATTTATTGAAATATAATTATATACATATAATTATATTTCAATCCTATGTATATATATTTCAATAATCCTATATATATATATAATTATATTTCAATAACCCTATATATATATAATTATATTTCAATAATCCTTAGCAATAAAAGAATAGAAGGTTGAAAAAAATGAAGTTACAAATATGCTTAAGTGCCAGGTGCAGTGGCTCATGCCTGTAATCCCAATACTTTGGGAGGCCGAGGTGGGTGGATCACTAAAGGTCAGAAATTTGAGAGCAGCCTGGCCAACATGGTGAAACCCTGTCTCTACTAAAAATACAAAAATCAGCCAAGCATTTTCGTGGGTGCCTGTAATCCCAGCTACTTGGGAGGCTGAGGCAGGAGAATCACTTGAACCCTGGAGGTGGAGGTTGCAGTGAGATGAGATCTCGCAATGTACTCCAGCTTGGGTACAGAAAAAGACTCCGTCTCAAAAAAAAAAAAAAAAAAAGAAGTATGCCTAAGTAACAGGTACATTCTCCAGGCAGCCTTTTTGGGAGTAAGGCAAAATTTTCTCCATTTAAAAACCTATGAAGTTCAAGCTCTAGGAGTTAGGTCAGATTATTAATACATTCTGATATTTTCTGAACAGAAGTTATAATAGTCAATGCCAAAGACATATGGTCCCATACAATTAGGAAAAGCTAGAAGAAAGTTTAAGGGTCGAACATTTCCCTTTTAGTAGTTCATGTGCAGTTTTTCTAACAAAAGTATGTTCAAATTATTCTAGAGCAGGCCCAAGTGAAGTTAAAGGAAAAATCTCTTATTCCTTTCTTAGAATCACATCAATCCTAACTAAATTTCTGATATCAAGAGAAAAGTAGAATATATTTGAAAGTGTTCTATGGCAACCAGGCCTATATTTATAAAAGAGCAGAGCTTTCCTTCTCTGATATCTATGACTCATGATTGAAAAACTGTGCTATAGAGACAGAACAAACTCAAACAAAAATTCCAAAGAATCTATTCTGATAAACGATACATGACAAAATTACATTTAAACAGTTACAAGGTCCAAAGGAATCCAGCAGAAAATAAGAGCAAACGATGTGGGGGTTTTCCTTCTATTAATTCCTTTGACAAAAATGAAAAATATGGTTCTTTCATATAATTACAGGAAGAATTAAGAAATCTGAGAACATAAAATATATTGTGTTCAGAGAGATGTTGTTCCCATATATTTCATATTGGTGGTTACATTTGAAAAGAGTCTCTGGATCTTTGTTTTTCAGAATGGGGAAGGATAACAATAGTAGAAAAAAGGAAAAAGCACAGTAGTTTTATAATTTCACCTCTTAACATTTGACAGGCAAGGCTGTCTAAAGGCTAATTTGAAATTCAGTTAGCACACCAGGGAAAACCACGCAAGCAAATATATTTCTAAACAGGATGCCAAAAGAATGCTGTTAGCGCATTTGTAAATTTCCAATTCTTTCTTACTACCCTTATCCAACAACCCAAACAAATCAGTTTAAATACAACTTCTTTTCCTAATGTCTTTTGAAGCATCACTGCAGTCAGATTGAGTCAAGTAACCATCTGCTGCAAATACAAACAGAGCTACATTCAAGAATTATATTACACAGCCTTCCTAGCAAAATTCTTACGTGCAAGCTGTTCTTGTCAAAATCAGAACCATTGTGATGATGCATCTTAATATTCAATCAGACTTTAAGTAAAGAGTGACAAAAGTCCACATATGGATGACAGCTGTTTCTTCAGTAAATATTTTCCCATTTATTGAATGGAGGCTTATGGCAGTTTAAGATATGTTCCATCAGACATTTCAGCCTGAACTGCCTGAGGACGATTAAAACAATAACAAGGATAAAATTCCAGTTTTAAAATCTTTGCTACAATTTACATCTTAAAAAATAGCAGCTCTTTCAAATAAAGTGGTAGACTATGCAATTAATTTGAAAGTATCCTTGCCTAATAATGACTGCTAAAGACCTGAGTTTATAGGACCCTATACTTTTTGCCTCAACCTTCTACTAACACCATCTTGTTTGTAAAATAAGAGCATAATTCTTGTATTGATTTTCTAATCACATTAGCAAAGATGATGAGAATTTAAATATTTTATGATTATATTTTTACAAATTATGAAATACGGTAAAAAGATTAATGAGCCTATTAGCTAAAGAAAGTCAGAAGACCTCTATTCGACCAATAAAGTAGCTTGCTATATTGGGAAGTTTAAAAAAAGGACGATGAATTCTGTTGAGGAATTCACTAACAACATAATAATATTTAGGTTTACATATCAACAGTCACTGAACATAAAGAGAATCTGAACAAAGATATCCTTAATGTTTTACTAGTACCCAGGTAAACATATAATGTGCCCCTTTTATAAATCCTAAATGTTATGCTGGATATGTCAATAGTACCTCTTTCAAGTAGTATCCTTGAGGTTTGTTAAATAAAAAGTCCACTGTTATGTATTAAAAAGTTTCATCTCTTTAATCTAAAAATATGCTGAAGCCTTTCTCTGATGACCCCAGTGCAATTCTTAGAAAGGTGGAAGGGAAGATGGAAGGTTATTTGTGTCTTAGGACCTGCAATATTCATATGCTAATAACTCACCAGCTTCTGCCTGGTGAGTTATAGCTTTTTTTCCTTCCTGCGACACAGTTGTTAAAATCAACATTTTTAAGAAGTTTGAGTCTGTAGGCTTATTTTCCACAACATTTGTCATACTTCAATCTTTTAAAATGCAAACTTTTTTAGACCAAACACTATAAAAAATGTCTTACCCTGCTATTGGGTCTACTGCTATTGCCTTAGGATTGTGAAGCTCCAGATCAATCAGGGTGACACATACAGAACCGTTGTAATTACAAACAAAGATCCGGTCACTGACATGGTCCACAAAATAGAGATTTCGGGTGAGCCAGTCAATTGCCATTTGTTGCACATCTGAAAAACACATACACAAAATCATTGAATCACAGGTGCAACCTAGTACCATGAGCCAAAAATAACATAAGTCTTTTTAAACCATCATAGAGGACATTTCAAAACTATAGCCATTTTAATAAAAGAAACTGTAAATAAAGTCTCTTGCTATGCCAAAATATGACTACTTAATTATGTAAAATAATGACTACCTCTTGGTGCCTTTCTTCTTGTTATCTGAAGACTGAAGATGACCTAGATGCTTGGATAAAGAGTTTCTAAGTTTTAAAATATAAGTATTTTGAATATAATCTTTCTCTTGTGTTTTGTATTTGTCCAAAATTGTTCATTCAATGCAATGGACAGAACCGATTCTATAGCACAGCTAAACTCTGTAGTGGTGAGGAATAAGTATCTTTTATTATGAGTGTAAGGCAAATCCTTGTTTTCAGATTCCTTTCTATTAAAAGAAGGAAGAAGTGGAGAAGACAGTAAAGGAGATGTATAAGATTCTTTTGTTTGAAAAAATATCCAAAACTTGGAAATAAAGCAAATGGAGGGGTAATAGCTTCTTTCAATGGCATACTTAGGCATTGTAAAAAAAGGCTTGCTCAAGGATTGATTAATTAATTCTCTAGAAGAATGTTGCCCAACAGCACTTTCTACAGCGATTGTAAGAAAAGAAAAATAGCTAAGAGCAGTCTAAGCTATGTGAGGTATGCAAAATTAATCAGGCTCAGAGAGAGGATGAGTATAGGACTTCAGCTATACCTTTCACACCCAAGCCCAGAGGCGGCTGTTTAAAGACATTTCAGTTCTGACTAGCCGTTTCACTCATTATCTTAGTGTTCCTGGAAATTGTGATACAAGAAACAATGTATAGCCAATCAATAACTTACGTTACTTTAATGTAAATTCTTAGTAAACAACTTCGGAACTGACTCTTCTTTCACTTTAAAAACCTACTTGTAACTGCTGCTAATAGGAGTATATGTTCAGAGCAAATTGAATCTGTACTATTGGGTTGCAATCCTCAAGCCTGGCCCAGATAAACTCTCTACTTAGATTACTTTGGCCTCAGCTTCTTCCTTTTAGGTCAACAATAAAAATATTCCATATTTATGCTGTCCAATAAAGTAACCATTAGCCAAATATAACTATTTAACATGTGGCTACTATGACTGGAAAATTGATTTTTTAATAATATCTAATTGTAATTAATTGGAATTTAAATCTAAATGACATAGGTGGCTAGTGGCTACTGTTGGGGCTCAGAAAAAGATATCCCAAAATATTTGCAGCTTTGGACTTCTGACTGCAAGGACCTGGGAAGCAGCCAATGCAGGGATGGGTTTTCTTTGAAGTTCCTTTATCTGACAAATGGAAGAAGGAAAGGAGAGGGGAGATGAGGGAAGGAGATGGGGAGGAGAGAAGGGGAGAGGAAGGGAGGAGAGGAAAAAGGAAAAGGAAAGTAAGCATCTGTCATAAACCTACTCCCTATAATCTCATCAGGCTGGAAAAATTAAGTCAGAGGAAAGGAAAACGAAGGTCAACACACCACCTCTTTTGCTGAGGATTGCTACCTGAGAGAATCTGCATATCAAAGCAGCCTTTGTTCTCCATGCATTTTCTCCCTCCCTTCAACCTCCCAAAACCCGTCACCACCTCAAACCCAGAGACTCCATGCCTTCATTTTTTTCTGTAGCTCAGGATACAGCAATCTGGACTTTTTTGGAGTCATATACTTTGTGGAACCCCAGTGATTATGCATGTAATAATTTGGCATTCCTTTTCTCCTATTCATTTGTCTGGTGTCAAGTGTATTGCAGAGACTGAAATTATAGAATCTTCACTGGGTAGAAGCATAGTTCCCTTTGCCCCTACACTATTCTCAATAGTGCAACTCTAGAGGAGTGTAACTGTGTTTGACTTGAGAATTTTCTATTTGATCCATCATACACTGAAATTGCATGTTAGTTTGTAGACACTTCTCTTATAAAAAGGATAAACTCAAAGGTTATGATTGTATTCTTGCCCTGTGAGGCATTAAACATTTATATGCATAACCTATGAATCTCATTTAAATATTATTTTTTATTCAAATATCTGTAAACATCCAATTCCTCTAATGACATTAGACAAGCAATACTGGTCTGTTTCCCTCAGTAATGACATAAGTAAATTTCTGATCCATGTTCATTTTAGATTTTTATTATAGTCATATTTTTAACTCTTGAGAATTATACTTCGATACTTCCTTTCTTTAACTTAGAATGGATCTATGATTCATTGACTAAATAGAATGATAAGGTTATGAACAGCCTACTCCAAAATACGGCACTTTGGCATATTGAAAGAATTTGAGAAATAGCAGGTGCAAGAAGGGTTCCCTAACTTTCCCCTTTCCCCTGAAGCAGGTCATAGAAACAACAGATGCTGGAAAAACTCTCTGACCTTCACCTTCTCCCCTGGAGTAGGTCATAAAGACCCTCATGTCAGAGGTGACCTCCCTACCTCCAGAGGAAAGGAACATCCTTATTTCCAAAAATGGTGAGAAACAGAAATCTGAACAAACAGAATATACTAAATTCCCCCATTTATTATTCTTAGCTCTTAACCATGCCCTATCACATTCTCTCCAATACTTTCTACTCTTCATCAGACCCAGTATGAAAACACTCAGGCTCAACCATCTCTTTGGGTCTTTATTTCCTTATGAACGCTTCTGTGTCACTTAAAATTTATGTTAAATAAATGTGTGTTTTTCTCTTGGTAACTTGTCTTTTGTTAGTCTAATTGGCATGGTCTTAGCTGATAACTTAACATGGGTAAAAATTATATTTTTTTTCTTCCCCTATAAGAGTTTCCTTCTGCAATCTGAGCCTAAACATTATTCTTCAATCCGAGTTTCCTTCTGAAATCTGAGCCTAAACATTCTCTATGCCTCAAAATACTTCCTCAGTAACATGCTGCTTAAGTGAATGATAGGTTCTCTCAGCAGAAAGACTAACATAGATTTATGTGTCAGCATTATCATTTGTAAGGGTATATTGTCAAAACAAGGTAGAGAAGGCAGCACCTTTGTGGGAATGTCTATCATTTCCTACAAGGATAAGTAGAAAGAAGATATAGCAATTCACTGGATAAAGATTTTCGAGCTATTGATAATCATTTTATTCCTGAATTACACAGTCTTATATTTAAATGTTTCTCAAACAACAAGAAGTTTTTTTTTCAAGCAGGACTTTTTTAAAAGTGTGAATTATTTATCTGTCTTGAGAAATCTGGAATGTATGCTTTGCTTTGTTTTTGAGTCTTTTTGTATTACAATATCAGCTAGAGCTCAGAACTTACTGCTTCAAATGTCATTTTAAATACCTTGGGTTCAGATAAAGTATGTGCCAGAGTCTATTCAATGACCCATCCCTCAAGCTGGGCATTCGGTTGCTTTAGTCTATGCGATTGTAATTTCAGACAAAAGAGCTGTTTGACAGCATTCACACCTTCTTTCAACTCTTTATCATTTCAGAAAGATTTTCTGCTACTGAAACAATAGATATCGCTAATAACCACACAAGTTTGAAGCATTGAGATCTCACTACAGAGCCAATAATAAGCCAACCATTTAGTAATTGTGGGGAATTGGCTTTGTTTCTCATTTTATAGTTAAAGTGTCTGCTTTTAATTTAATTTGTATTAGAATTAGAGAGTTGAGGCAATTAGACAAAGAGTTCAAGCAAGTATGCCAATAAATAAATACATTAGATGGATGAATGGATCAATTTGATGAAATTTAATAAGGATTTAAAGGTTTTCCAAATTACAGGAAGCTTTCTTCAACCAGCCCAGAAATTATAATTTTTTAAAGTCCAAATTATATACCTGTCTTCAGAAATCAGAAAGTGATTTGAATATTTTAGGAGCGAGGTGAATATCCCAAAGTAATGAGTATTTTACCTTAATTTTACTGAAATATAATAAAGTTCATAGGCAATGACTGAAAATAATAATAATTTTATGACATTACTAAAATATCTCAAAATGTTACTAAGTCCCTTGGTGCTTTACTGTTATTAGAACAAAATTTTAAATATTTTCCTCTTACTATATTTTTTTAGTTGCTAATTGTTCTTTCCTCAACCAAAAGTCACTTGGATTTTGCTCTCATTGTTCCCTTGAACTGGCTCTTATTTTGATTACTGAAAATTCCTTAATTGCCAAAAGTTCCTGTCAACTTTTCTGCTCATAACATCTGAAAGTGTTTACCACTCACCTTCTGAAATATAGATAACTCCAAATATCAACATTGGCAAAATTAGAATAAAAAAAAGTTTTGAAACTTGTAAAATGTTATATAAATATAAGCAACTATGTTTTTAAAACTTGTAATTTGTTAGGTTTGAAAACTTTAATTTGCACCCAGTAATAATTAATGAAAATGAAACATTGAGAAAAGAGTTTAAAAAATGAATACTTATGGTGATAACTCATAATTGGCTATAAAATGATGCATCAGATTTTTTATTAGAAGGCAAGTAAGTAATTACCAGAATTGGTGAATGTAGAAACTTAAAAACATTTTATAATAAAAAAATAACAGATGCTGGCAAGGTTGCAGAGTAAAGGGAACACTGTTGGTCAGATTATAAATTAGTTCAACCATTGTGGAAAGCAGTATGATGAGTCCTTAAAGAGCTAAAAGCAGAACTACCACTTAACCCAGCAATCCCATTACTGTATATATACCCAGAGGAATAGAAATCATTCTGTCATAAAGAGACAAGCACATGAATGTTCAACACAGCACAATTCACAATAGCAAAGACATGGAATCAACCTAAATGCCCATCAGTGACAGACTGGATCAAGAAAATGTGGTGCATATAGGCTGGGTGTGGTGGCTCATGCCTGTAATCCCAGCACTTTTGGAGGCTTAGGCAGGTGGATCATGAGGTCAGGAGTTTGAGACCAGCATGACCAACATGGTAAAAACCCCATCTCTACTAAAAATACAAAGAATAGCTGGGTGTGGTGGCATGCATCGGAAATCCCAGCTACTCAGGAGGCTGAGGCAGGAGAATTGCTTGAACTCAGGAGGTGGAGGTTGCAATGAGCTGAGATCATGCCACTGCACTCCAGCCTTGGCAACAGAGCGAGACTCCACCTCAACAAAAGCAGCAGCAACAACAACAAAAAGAAAATGTGGTACATATATACAATGGAATACTATGCAGCCATAAGAAAGAATGAGATTATGTGTTTTGCAGGAAGATGAATGGAACTGCAAGTTATTAGCAAACTAACACAGGAACAGAAATCAAAATACTATATGTTCTCACTTATTAGTAGGAGCTAAATGATGAGAACTCATGAACACAAAGAAGAGAATAAAAGACACTTGAGGATGGGCGGTGGAAGGAGAGAAAGGAGAAGAAAAGACACCTGTTGGGTACTAGGCGTAAAACCTGGGTGATGAAATAATCTTTACAACAAACCTCCATGACACAAGTATACCTATATAATAAACCTGTATTTGTACCCCTAAACCTAAAACAAAAGTTTAAAAAAATGCCACAAATCTTGCAAACAACCCACAAAATGAATTGCTTCATGTCTTTTTTATGTCATTCTGAACCATTGTCTAACAAGGCCATCCAAGAATTAGTTCGTTTTCCTGTGGAATATACCTTTGTTTGACTTACAGTTTCAAGCAAATACTGCTTAGGTCTCATTCTCTATGGATTTAATGTACAGATTGATGAATTAAAAATAATTTTTCTTCAATAGATATGCAAATGATTTCCATCAGGTGGAAAAGATAACTGCAAAGTTTATACTTTCATTGTCCAGTACAATATTGACTAGATTTATCAGTAACTTTACAATCTTATATCAGTACTTTTTCTTTGATTGATTGTTAAGTGTTTCAACTTCTTCCATTCTACTTTGAACCAGTTTTGCCATCCTGCTGGTTCTGTCATTAATGAGCTAAGTTACTTCCTGACATATGCTCTCTATATATTTACATAAGTTATGTTTTTAACTTTTTGAAAATTATACACTGACAGTTGTCAGTACTTGATTCCTTCTTTATTTTCTATATGACTTTTTAACAAACTAGAAATGGCAAATTTAAATGTCTTCAAGGACCAGAATGAGAATATAAATAGGCTAAATTTATCAATAAAGACTATGGCAAATCTAGATGATGGCCAGAAAGAATACACCTACCTAAAAAAGGAAACTTCAGCTTCAGCACTTGTTTTGATCTAGAGATGCTTCATTGTTTCAGAGAACCTCAAAACGTGGATTTCTGCATTGCAGTTAAAATCTCTCAATTCTTCGAAGTTATAAACTAATTTTTAAAATTTTTAAAGCATTTTATGTATCCAACTAAACCTATCTGCAGCCGTATCAGACCAAGGGCCACTAGTGTGATGATACCACAGCAAAGAAAACATGGTATATCATTTGGGTCAGCCTAGCCCTCTAATTAAACATGTTTTTGAGAGGGTTATTAACATCAATAAGAGTAATTGTCCTTATATTAAATAAACAAAATACCAAGCTTCCAAAGTGGTAAAGAGATTAAGATAAATATTAAAAATCCAGGATAATGACATCCAGTAAATTTTCTAAAAATATTAGAGGGAACAAAAAGATTGCTCCTTAATTTACATCCTTGTGACTGCTTGTGATGTGCATGTACTAGAGAATATTATAGTATTAGATAAAGTAATAAATTAATATAATATAAAGTAGTTGTGATCATTTTAAAATATGCCCACAAATTCTTTGATACTCTTCCTTTTAAGAGATGGAGCTTAATTCTCCTCCTGAAGGTGGGCTGTTCTTTGTGACTCCTTTCTATTGAACAGAAACTGGAAGAGATGATGGAGTGTGATTTCTGAGGGTAAGTCATAAAAGATATTGTAACCCACTTTGTTCTCTCTCTCTTTGGATGACTTACTCTGGTGGAAGCCAGCTGCCATGCTATGAGGGCACTCAAGCAGCCCTATGTGGTCCACATTTCAAGGAAATGAGGCTTCCTGCCAGCAGCCACAAGAGTGAGCCTGGAAGCCAGTCTTCTAGCTTCAGTTAAGCTGAAAGATGACTGCAGTCCTGGCTAACATCCTGACTGCAACCTCATGAGAGTCTCTATAACAGAACCACGTCGTTAAGCCACTCCTGAATTTCTGACCCATAGAAACTGAAAGATAACAATATTTGCTGTTTTTAAAGCATGCAAACCCTGGGATAATCTTTTATGCAGCAAAGGAAAACTGGTAGTCAAATCCCTGCAACTTTTAAAGATGAATTTTGTTGGCTTCCCAGCACTTAGCTATCTTTTTCTGACCTACATCTAAACTAGACTGCCTACATCAGTAACTGTTTTGGATTCCTGAAATTACCCATCGTGTAGCTTTAATGCTGAAAACACAGAGGCTAATCTATAAATGCTCATAAATGAACCCTAAGAAATTTAAAGACACACTTTCTTGAAAATGTCTTCTCTATTTTATCGAAGTGTCATTCTGTGCTAAAACTACTGCACTGGGGCATAACCAAGGCCTGGATCCCTTATACTGTCCCATTCCCAAGAAGGGCAACATCAGATAGAACTAGCGTTGTAAAGAAAATAAAATAGAAAAATGGCAGAGCGTGACTGTTTAGGGAAGCCATCCTGAGAGGGATGATATTTGAACTGAGCTCTGACAGGAAACTGCTAGCCATGTGGAATTTTGGAGGTAAGGCCTCCCAAGCATAAATGAGTTTGGCATCTTCTAAAAATGAGAAGCAGGGGTGAAAGGGGCTATTTTGCAGCTAAAATGAAAATGAATGAGAAAAGATGAGGTAGCAAAGATAGCAGGGACATGTAAACTATGGTCAGGGGATGGATTTTATAATTACATTGTAAAACCAAGGAATAACTTTGTTTTCAATGTGATTTTTATTTTTATCATACAGTAAATGTGCATGATTCAAAAAGCCAAATAGTGTATCAAGCCTTAAGATAAAAAAAAAAAAAATAGCAGTTTCCACTCCACTCCTCTCCATTCTTTTCCAATTCTTTTGGTTATATCAATTGCATTTACTTTCATAATTCTATATAATACATTTCTATTAGTATTTTTAAAGTGTAAAGCTTATGTATAATCTAAAGACTTTCTGTTATATAAGACTAGGAATTTATTCTTTACACACCTCCACACACATGCATGTATACACACATATATATTCACACTTTCTCTCCCCTTATCCTCCCACAATCTCAATTTTTAGTTACATTAATATTCAGTGTTTATATAATTACAACTATATACATTTTTGTTGATAGGTGAGAAAGCAGTTTAATATTACTATACTTCCTTCCTTGAACAAGTTTTGAGTTATTTTTAGAGTTAGAGTTAATTGCCTTGTGTCAGCTTTTCTTTTTCCCTGTTAGTTATTATTCCATAATCCCACAAAAGAACTACAAAACTCCCCCTCAAATGGAAAATCAGTATTCAGTCTTTTATTGTTGCTGCTGTTTACTTCTGAGATCCTTCCTGCAGCCTACCATCCTCTTGATCCAAACTGCAACAGCTTACTCCTTAGCCATGGTTTGGGGGCTCCCTTTTATTAGTCCTGAGACTTACTGCTTCTGAAATTAAATTCCCTGTTTTCCGGCAAAGTAGTTGATATGGTTTGGCTGTATCCCTACCCAAAGCTCACCTTGAATTGTAGTAATCCCCACATGTCAAGGGTGGGGCCAGGCGGAGATAATTGAATCATGAGGACAGTGTCCCCCACACTACCACTTATTCTCCTGGTAGTGAATAAGTCTGACGCGATCTGATGGATTTATAAATGGGAGTTACCCTGCACAAGCCTCTTGCTTGCTGTCATGTAAGACATTACTTTGGCTCTCATTTGCCTTCTGCCATGATTGTGAGGCCTTCCCAGCTATGTGGAACTTTGAGTCAATTAAACCTCTTTCCTTTATAAATTATCCAGCCTCAGGTATATCTTTATTAGCAGCATAAGATCAGACTAATACAGTACTGGGTAAGAAATTTCCTGTCTGTTGGGGTTGTATCAGGGAACCTAGAGGCCTAGCTATTTTCAAAACAGGTTCTAAGCTAATCTTCTTATTCCCAGCCCCATTGGAAAATCCCACCTTCATTGGCACCTGAGGTCTCTAACTGTTTAGCCTTGCTGGGGTTCTTATCTGAGACTCTTACTTGTGCTCACTTAGCAAAGTGGGGAAATATCAAATCTTATTCATTTATTATTCAACCGTCTGCTCCTTATTGTCCAAAACTGTCTCACATAATTTTTCTTCACCCTTTCTTTTGATATTTTTGGGTTAATACATTCATTCTGGTTGGTGTATGCATAAAGGGGGAAACACGTGACTAGTTAGGAACATACTGTAATTTCCAGGAGGCAAATATGGTAACTTCAAAGAGTATCAAAGCAGTAGTGAAGTTATGTGATAGAACCTCACCACCTCTCTTTAGTCAATATTAAATATCTAATCGTATTTAATGGGATACATTTAAGTTATCATCCAGCTTTGGTGTAGGAGCCAAGAATGATGGCAGAATTTTTGAAGACATCACAAAAAATCAGAAAAATTCGAAAAGCACATTTGTTTCTATTCATATTTCTGTTCTTGTATATTATTAATATTTTAACATTTTTATTTCTACTCAAATATTGCCCTATAAGTTGTGATGTTAAAAAAAAGGGTAAGATTATAAAGAAACCTATTCCATTTTCCTCGAGTTGTATATCTCTTGAACGGTTTAAGTGGGAAATTAACATTTAGGTTTTTATACCACATTTCTTTACAAGGACATTTGAAAATGCCTACTGAATAATATAATTGCATTTATTTTTACTTTTATATGTCACCACAGTCTTTATTGAGAAGCATGTACTCACTTTATCCCTGGATGGGTATTAAGCAAACTGAGTTGAACAAACAAAAGCTCTGTCAGCTTGGTACAATAATTAAAATGGTATTATGGAAGTTCAATGAGCAGGCACAACCTAAATCAGAAAAGACTCTGTGGCACAGTACAGAGCCCTTCCTTCTTCCTTTAACTAATGAAAGATTGTCTTCATCTAGGCTCTGATCCTGTTTCTTAAATGGATAAAATGAAATCAAAGTAAATATCTAGGACATTTCTGAATGCTAGTAGTCACAAAGCTCTACACAGAATCTTTCCAGAAAAAGACAAGGAAAGTGCTCCTGGCATGTGATGGTAGGTCAATAGCAGGTAACACTGCATGGTCTTGGATGTTCTTATAGTTTTTGTTTTGGGGAGGGGGCACAGATGACTGAGCTTTTGTACCTCCTTCCATTGACTTTTCTACCACTTCCCAATTCCTTCTTCTGGCACAGGCCAAAAGCAAATTTTTTTTTCCCTATGGTAGATGCACAGAGGTGTCTTTTTCCCAGTAAGCAAACTTTATATTCTTATTTGATCCACAAATCAAATGGATTCATCCATTCCATTTTTATCTCTCCCTAATTTACCCCATATTCAATCTATCAATAAACCTTAAAGCCTCATCTTGAAACTATCCCCTTCTTTCCATATCTGCTATTACTCTCCTTGTTTAGGCACTATCTTCTCTTTTCTGGATGGCCATATAGTTTTTAACTGCTTTCTCTACTTCCTTTCTAGACCCTCTATAACATTCCTCACAAAGAACTCAGAGTGATCATTGTAAAACATAAATTATACCATGACACCATAGAAGAAATCAGTGCTCCTTGTGATCAGGGTTCTGTTCCAGTAGATTTCAGTGAAGAAAAGTCTTAAGCTGACAGACTGTTACGATTTACCATCCTGCACAAATGCCTTCAGATGTACTTCATAAATATCTTTACAAATATCTCAGCTTACTATACTTTAGCTCAATTTTATGTTAAAATACTTTAGAGTATTCCTCTTATAACATTTTACCATGAAGGCCATTCAGGAACCAAGGCTCAGTGGGCTTTCATTTGAATTATTGTTTCTTCTACATAGTTTTAGTCAACAACAGGTTTTACTCTAAATCTTCAGTCTACATTTTCATTTTCCAAAATACCACTCCTTTCCTTAAAAATCTCCCATGGATTTCCACCATGCTCAGCAGAGAATTTAAAGTCTTTAATATAAACTACAAGGCTCCTAAGCTCTGGTATATTGTCCTTGCTCACTCTATTGCAGTCATGCTTCTCTCTGCTTTTCTTTGAATCTGCAGAAAAAGCTCCTTAAGACATTTATACTTGATCTTCAAGACAAAATAATATCTGATATGGTCATGGCTTGTGCTCTCTCTTCATTCAAGTATCTACTCGCATGTCAGTTTTTCAGAAAGGCCTCCATTGACCAATAGATATTAAGAAGGCCACCCATCCCCCCCATATGTACACACACACACACACACACACACACACACACACACACACAGTGACTCATCTCCATCAGTGTATACTATTGCCCTAATTTTATTTTCTCTGTAGTTTTCATAACTGAGAAGTTAACTAATGACTTATCAGTGTACTATGTTCCCACACTGGAATATAAGGCCCATAAGAGCAAAGGTCCTATATGTGTAATTCACTGCTGTATTTCCAAAACTCAGAACTGTGTTTAGTCCATAGTAAGTGTTTGGTGAATATCTGAAAATATATACTGTTATTTTCACAATAGCCTTTGCTCCAAAACTCCCTGCCTAAAATCTGTGTTCTCACCTCCTCAGTCAGTTTAAACAGCATCTGAAGTCATAGATTTTTTCATTTCTTAATCTGCTGCAATATTTTCCTTGCTTTTACCATGAGCCCAAATTTAATAAGTCACTTTACCTGAGAAATAAGTAGAGTAGAAGGACCTATATTATTTAATGTAGACGTGTAATGTTATGAAAGGACAATTAGGCAGACAGCAAATTTACAAGAATGAGTACCCAGGGTGAGTAACAATAGTGTGAGAGATGATAACACCATATCATGGTGTGAAGTAGTAGTGACAACTGGTGAGTCTGAATGAGTAAAAAGGGATAAGAAAGCAAAGATCAAAATAATGTCTTGACAAAATGTTGTACTGAGGATGAAATACGACCGGACCACATCCACTTATGCATTAAAACTGCCACATATTGATTTCTACAGCCTTGCTGCATGCAATTAGCTGGAGCGCTCTCTAGGGTGCTCTCTTATCTAACCCAAACCAAGAAGAATTTTCTGACACAGAGTCATGGAATTTTATGGCTCTTGTTCCTATCCTCTAAGAAAGAATTTACTGACACCTTGTCCACAGTTTTGAGACTACCAATTATGTTGACAACTTGTTTGCATATATTAGATTACTTTAGATTATCTTTTGATTTGTGTTCCTAAAAACACATATTTTAAGTTATTATTATGTTTATATAATGATTACATATGTTTATTATACAAATAAAATTATTGTATCTTTGATTTTTTAATTATTCATATTTGTCATATCTCTTAACCTAACCAAGTTGCAGACTCAAAATCTAAAACACAACAAATAGAACATAGAAACGATATGTTTTTCCAAAGTATTAGTTCTAATACACAATTAGAAAAGAAGATTCTGGACTGAATAATTTTAGTGGACTGATTCTGTAAATAAAAAGGTTCAGTTAGATCAATTTTATCAGTTGCATTCAGTCTGTTAAAAGAAATCTCAACCAGGATACCCAGTGATCAAATATGTGTGAGATGCTTCTTCAGTCATGTTTGCATTGACAAACATTTTATTTTTTTTCAATTTTTAAGTTCAGTGGTGCATGTGTAGGATGTGCAGGTTTGTTACATAGGTAAACACATGCCATGGTGGTTTGCTGCACAGATCATTCCATCACCTAGGTATTGAGACCAGCATCCATTAGCTATTCTTCCTGATGCTCTCCACCACCCCCACCCCCAACAGGCCTCAATGTGTTGTTCCCCCTAAACTCGTGTTCATATATTCTCATAATTCAGCTCCCATTTGTGAGAATTCCCACTCTATTCATGTTACTGCAAAGGATATGATATTGTGTGTGTGTGTGTCTGCATAGTTTTCTCTGGTATATATGTGTCATATTTTCTTTTTCCATTCTACCATTGATGAGCTTTAAGGTTGATCCCATGTCTTTGCTATTGTGAATAGTTCTGCAATTAACATACACATGCATGTATCTTTATGGTAGAATGATTTATATTCCTCTGGGTATATGCCCAGTAATGGAATTGCTGGGTCAAATGGTAGTTCTGCTTTTAGCTCTTTGAGGAATTGCCACACTGCTTTCCACAATGGTTAAACTAATTTACACTCCCACCAACAGGGTATAAATGCTTCCTTTTCTCCACAACCTTGCCAGCATATATTATTTTTTTACTTTTTATTAATAGCCATTCTGACTGATGTGAGATGATTTCTCACTGTCGTTTTGATTTGCATTTCTCTATTGGTCAGTAATGCTAAGCTCTTTTTATATGTTTGTTGGCCACATATACGTCTTCTTTTGAGAAATGTCTGTTCATGTTCTTTGTCCACTTTTTAATGGGGTTGGACAGACATTTAAGTTATTAAACTTACTTGATTTGTCAAAATTAATTATATAATGGTAATAAAATGGCACAAGTTCTTGGAGACATAAATTATAAAATCAATTAGTGCCTTTGATTGCCTTTTTTCCGCATATATCAAGTCCAACAATCAAAACCAATCACCAAACGCCTTGTTTAATTTGTTTGACATGGGTGGTAATTACTTCTAGGAATAACAATGAAGCATCCTGAAAGTTGTTAGAGCATCTGTGAATTGGGGAATGACACGAGAGAAATTCAGATGTGGGATGGTTCTGCAATGACCAGTTTATGGTCCTCCATTTCAGATATTTCATTTCCAAAGGGAGCCTAGGACTAGACCAAATAGAAATGGGGGTGTTATTTTCCTGGGGTTTTGCCCCATAGCACTTCAGATTTGTATACCAAGAAATAAATGTACTTATATGTTTGAGATAAGGAAAGGAGAACTATAAAATATGCACTCATTGAAATTTTATACATAATAAATAACTGCCAACAGTATGCTCTGAAAATAATTCATATTTGTAAGAATTTAAGTGATGACACTTTGAGAGGCTGAGGTGGGTGGATCACAAGGTCAGGAGTTTGGGACCAGCCTGACCAAGATGGTGAAACCCCATTAAAAATACAAAAATTAGCCAGTTGCGGTGGCCAGCACCTGTAATCCCAGCTACTTGAGAGGCTAAGCAGGAGAATTGCTTGAACCCAGGAGGCGGAGGTTGCAGTGACCCAAGATTGTGCCACTGTACTCTAGCATGGGTGACAGAGCAAGACTCTGTCTCAAAAAAAAAAAAAAATTAAGAGATGTATATAAGGCATATACATTATATAATAGTTCAATGCCTATCTTAGGTATAATCTTAGATTGAAAAATACTTATTTTTAAAACATTGGTTATGATATGGTAATATCACTTGATCTCTGACCAAGACAAAGTATCAATATTATTGATCTTAAAGTAGTGTTTCCTGTAAAAGTTTCAACGATAAGCTCTAATAAAGTTAGATGTTTGTTATATATCTGACTAGACTAACATTCCATTACTTTTTAACTTTATATGATGATTAAAATTAAGTGTCACATTCAATATGACTTCAAAAAAAGAAAAGAATTGATTACCTGTATAATTTGAGATGAAAAAACTTGAGATGATTGAACTTGAGTTTATCAGAATAATTACCTTGACTCTCCATGTAATTCTGTGCGACTATCATCCCGTGGACATAGGATGGATAACAATGAGAGTCCCAGAATAGAAGCTTGCACTAACCACATAGAATTGGGTAGAACGTTAAGAGGATTATTTATATAATTATACATTAAACTAATTTGGCCTCTATCATCTGTATTTTATCAACTTTTTTTTTCACAAATTATGTAAGTACATGATATAATTTCCCATAGCATTTTGCATGAGTAATCGTAAACTTAATACACTTCTTTTAGTCCAAAATCTTTGTGGAGAAAACTAGGATAGTTCTAATTTACTCAACTGTATATTCATTCTTCTTGCAAATCAAATACTCAAAGATGTAAGACAGAGTAAAACTTACATCTGATACAGAGAAAAGGCTAAAGAAAAGCCTTCTCTTATAAATGTCTCTTTAAAAATTTTAACTGGAAGTAGTTTCTGTTCAGAAATTTGGAGACAACTAAAGATCTCCTTTTGAGATAACAAAAGACAAACAAGAAAAAGATCATTTATTTTAAAAACCTGCATTTGCATGTCAGTAGAATTCAATGATGCCATCTTTCTTCCTGCCAGAAGTGACCCTTTCTTTGATAGCCATGAAAGAAGATGAAATACTTGAAGAGTTTCTGAAATCACTTGAGAGGAGCAAACAAGAGACTGGGCCTAATGAGGTACCTTGGAGAAAATATGGGTGTCTTTTCTTTAAGTGAATTGATGATGCCAAGGAAAGATATGAAATTGTCAAAACCATATTGTGACATAACTGTGAAGAAAAACAATGTGAAGAAGTGAACTATTTACACACACACACACACACACACACACACACACCAGGAAGCCAGATCACCAAGAAAACTATTTTTAAGATTCCCAAAAAGGGACAAAACATAGAAACAACCATTTCCTATTCTGGTTTTACTGTCCTCATAAGTACCTAGGGTAAGGGATTTCTATTAAGAAAGAATTGATACTATTTCTTAGACAAAGGAAACCAAAAACAATTGGGGCGGGTCCCCTGGATTGGCTCTTTCAACCTCATTCTATCCTCTGTCCTTCTGAGGTAATTGGGAAAGCTTAGAACTATCTTTTCCACACAAACTTGAAACTTAGGTTCTGCATGCTAATCAAAGTGCATTTGGAAATTTACAAGCAGAAGTGAGAGTAAGGCTATCTTCCCGCCAATTTTAATTTTTTCAACTGGCAAGCACGATTGTTGGTAATAAGATATTTACTTGGAGTTGAGTTTCAGAGTCCATCATGCAGCTTCCTGGGTGATGAGAAGTAGTGTGTGCCACAACAATAATGGCATGGCTTCATCACAAGCCTAATTCCTGGATTGCAGCTGTGGGTATACAATTTCAGCTTTCCAGAGTATGCAGAGGCAACGGAAGCAGTAGTGGGTTCTTGATTTCAGCACAATTCTGGTAGAGGTCTCAGAAACAGGAGTTCCTAAATTTTATGTTGTTGTGGGTGTCACTTCCAAAGGCACCTTCTAGAGTTCTCTCATTAATCTCGTTTAGTAGTTTTCAAAACATGCTATATTAAAGCACTTCCTAATTTCAGTAGTGCGGTTTCTGTTCCCTGAACACAACCTACACTGATATATTCATGTTGGAAAAATTATTCTCTCAGACACAATGAGTATTCTATAAAGATAAATTAGAGACTTCATGATAATTTTTATTTTATCTACCTCTCACAACTCCAAACAAATTATCCATATATTTTCAAACAATATAAAATACCAAACTAAGTTTTAAGGCCAAATGAGGTATTTCATATGATAATGAATTAGTCTCACTGGTCCATATAAGCTAAAATATTCTATCAAGTCACAAAGGAATTCTACAAAGGTTTCTTTGTTCCGGTTACTGTTGATTTCAGTAAGCAAATGGTTATTTACTAACAACATAAAAATTTAAAATAGAAGTTCTTTGGTTATGGAAATAATATTTTTTGTGTGTGAAGCATCTAAGATTAACAACTAACATTCTCTAGCACATTTGGGGAGCATGTTTTAAAACATTTATTTAAAGGTTAGAAAATTAGATTTATAGTTGGAGAATAGTATGTAATATAGGGCTTTCTCTACCATTCAGTTCTGGAAATATAAAGTCTTGCTTTTTTGAAGAAAAGTGAATTGAATAATTATACTTAATATACATATATATATAGACATATTTTTCTTAAATAATACATTTAAAAAGGGAGACAAAAAATGTGTAGGTTAATCTTCTCATTAAAATAATAAAAGTTTCCTGGAGACTTTTTGTAACTTTATCAAGTATTGTCATTAAGATGATAGAGGCTTACAAAATATTTTAAGCAAAGACTAAAAGCTTTGTACCTAAGTTTTGTAACCACAGATTCAAAACCTAATGATTAGATTTGCAATTTGAGGAATTCTCTTTGTGTTGTTCACCAAAGGATTAACAGGTTTTGAGGTATTATTTTATGCTTATCAGACTCTCAGGTGACTACTATATCCAACAGAATGTCAATTTGTTAATTTACCTCTACTGAGTGGATATTTCAGTGACACAGTTAACCAACAGAAACTATCCTAACAAGTTCCTTCCTAGTATTATGGTATCTGAGAAACAAAATCTGAAAGGGCTTTGAAGAGCAGAATCAAAGCAAAGGGAATTGCATACCCTAAGGTTTAGCTCTACTACTGAGTGTTATGAACTCCTCAGGAAATTAGCAGGCTGCACTACAAAATCCTCCCTTGACAACTGGAATACTTGTGAATATGTTCCCAACAAAACATACATATATTAAACCTAAACTGGCATTTCAGAAATATTTTTAAAATCCTTCATCATCTACATCACCAGTTTATTATTTGACATTGCACTTCCATCATCAAGAGGTGCTGTCACCATACCTTGTATAATGAATGGAAAATTTGTTAAATACAATTAAATTGAAAGTTACTTGACACCAGCTACATTTCTAAGTTGGTTCTAGAGTATACCCCGTGCTTAACCACAAATTAGGCCCTTTCCTGGAATGAATTTCATATATGTCCAAATCTTTATTGCATATTTAGTGTCGGTAAGCGCCAATTCTGAGACAGTCTCTGGTTTTGTCACTGTAACCTCAGGGCATATGGTATTTAGATCCTCTAACTCTCTAAATGTAGAGGGTTCCTGAGAAGAAACAGCTAAAAAAAACTATTGTTAAATTGAAGTTCTCTTTTTTAAAAACCTTAAAAATCCCATAACCATTATTTATTATAAAGGTGAAACCTGATCCTTGTGACAGTCTTATTGATAGGTTTTCCAGTAGCACAACTGCTAGACTCTATAAACCTTTTGAATTCACTGAGACAGCTATCAGCAGTATCTGGTCATATTGACTGAGCATGTCTTTTATCTTCTTGAAAGCTTTATCCATGTACTTCTGGAATGGGACACCAGGGATTTGGAGATAGACTGATGGACAGCATAAAACTGCACCTCGTGACCATCATTCTTCACACAGACATGATATCCACACCCACAAACTGCAACTGGCCCAGAAGCAAAACAGGTTCCAGTACCTTGTTTTGCAGCATACATGTCTCAATCATCTCTGGGGCCACCCATTCACCTTGATTAGATTGTTGCAGCATTTGCAGTGCTAACGACTATGGCCATCTTTTAGCATCAAAAATCTGCACAGACTGCAACAGGCCATTGGACCACTTTGCTACTGGCTTAGAAAAGTCTCCCCACCACACTCAGAAAAGCTAGATTAAGGTTTTATATCTCCTTGCACATGCAGCCCTTATAGGTTTAGCCACATATACAGTAAATTATTAAAAAGGGATGGGAGAATCCAATCTGAAGGCCTTCTCCCTGAGACCTTTAAAACAATATTCTCAAAATAATAACATAAAACACCAAATATTTGGGATACTAATATGTATTAGATACACACATTCATATCACATCCTTTGAAACAAGCACCTATACAGAAACACGTTCACAGACAGCACCACAATATCAATAAAGTATTCAGTACTCAAATAAAATAAGAAAATCTAGAGCTGATATTGTTTGGATCTGTGTCCCCACCCAAATCTCACCTTGAATTGTAGTTCCCATTATCCCCACCTGTCATGGGAGGGACCTGGTGGGAGGTAGTTGAATCATGGGAGCATTTAGCCTCATGCTGTTCTCATGAGAATGAGTGAGTTCTCCTGAGATCTGATGGTTTCAGAAAGGGCTTTTCCCTGTTCTGCTTCTCCTTGCTGCTGCCATGTGAAGAAGGATGTGTTTGCTTCCCGTTCTGCTGTGATTGCAGGTTTCCAGAGACCTCCCCAGAATGCTGAGATGTGAGTCAACTAAATCTCTTTTCTTTATAAATTACCCAGTCTCAGGTATGTTTTTATTAACAGTGTGAGAACAGATTGATACAAGAGGTAAACAATGTTAAATAGGTATTTTATGGAGAGAATTCTCACAATTTTCAACATGCTAATAGCATTATAATCTGCAATAAGATTATATAACATGAAAAATTTCACAAACTCATTTGCCCATGAAATCATTCTTCCAAGAATGTCTTTCAGAAATGGGGTCCCATGGAACATAAGGAAATGGCAGTATAAAATGATGATGGTGCACCTATTGTAAGTGGTTAAGAGGAAGAAAAAGGAAAAGGAGAAAGTAAGGGAAGAGACAAATACTGCCCTCAAACACACAGACACAGACACCGACAAAGGGAGGTACACCATAAATTATAAGGAAAGTAAGCAGGTGGGAACTGAAGGGGAAAGTATGTTTAGATTTGAGATTATAGCAATTATGTGAATAAGTGTTTTGTTTTAAAGTGAGTTATAGGAAGTCACATAGCTAGTTAATGACAGAATTAGAACCATATCAATTCACTCCCAAATACTGTGGTAGGAGAAATACAAAGCCCAATGTTAAAATAAATGTTTAAGTCACAAGGTGTTACAGCCTGAACAAAAAAGAAAATAAGAATTTAAATCAAAAACTGAAATATTGCATGCCAGTTTTATGATCTTGCTTAGTTAGGTTCCTATTGCTCACTGTCTTTAGTTTTAATAAATTCCCAATATCCCAAAATCTTGTAAACATCTCTACAAGATTAAAAACTTGTGGAGGTAGGAAACAGAAGGAAAAAAAATGCCCATGTTACTTGACAAAAACCCATTAGGAAAGTCCAAAATAAAAATTTTAAATGACAATAATAATACTTAAAGAGAAAAAATATGTCAAATAAGCATTACATCAGAAATTATCTTATTAGGCTACTCGCCACAAAAGTAATAATGTCTCTCTTTTTCTCTGTTCTCTTTCCTGTCTATCTCTACTTCCTTTTTTCTTTCATAAATACAAAATCTATCATCAGAAACATCAGTTTCAGTGATTAAAATCTATGGGTTTCAAATATATTTCATGATTTATTTGGGCATCATACCCTCCAATGACTGGTGGATAAAATGAACCTGATAAATTTCATGTTGTACAAGATATAAGGCACAGTGATGGTATCATCAAGAAATTCCTACTTAAAGTATTAAAATCCATTAATGAAACAAGCAAATGTAATTCCAGACAAAAAATACTGACTTTGAGAATAATGATTTAAAAGACGGATATGGCATCAAGCACAATTTGGAAAGGAGTATGTTTGTGTCTAGTGTAAAATCTATTTTAGCAAATGCAAAGAATAAATGAACACAGGCAATAGAAGCCTAGTGCATCTCTAATTTCTGTTTTGGCAGGTTTCAAACTTGTTGACAAATGACAATAAAAATAGGAATAGTATTTGCAGCCTAACAGCTGAACCAACAATAAAGACAAATTTATAGCACAGCAGAGTGCTAAGAGGTTTTAGTTTTTTCATTTGTCCTTTTTAAATATTTATTTATTTATTTATTTACTTAATTTTTGAGAGGGAGTCTCGCTCTGTCACCCAGGCTAGAGTGCAGTGGTGCAATCTCAGCTCACTGCAACCTCTGCTTCCTGGTTTCAAGCGAGTCTCCTGCCTCAGCCTCCTGAGGATCTGGGATTACAGGAACCCGCCACTACGCTCGGCTAATTTTTGTATCTTTAGTAGAGATGGGGTTTCACCATGTTGGCCAGGCTGGTCTCGAACACCTGACCTTAGGTGATCTGCTCGCTTCAGCCTCCCAAAGTGCTATGAGATTACAGTCATGAGCCACTGTGCCTGGCACATTTTTCCTTTTTTAAAAAATCTAAGCATTCAGGAAGGCTTTTTATGGCTATGTACAGATCATAAATCAGAATGAGTTACTTTAAAATGAAGTCATCTAATGTTAATGTAAAAATTAAGAAATAATTTAATGCTAATACCTACAACATTAAGCATATGTTATTAGGAAGGGAATTCTGAAAATTACCTGGAAATGTGTTCTCAGATCAACATTTTGCTAATTGTAACTGTCCTTTCTTGACTCTCTTGGATGGCCTGATCTCCTCACTAAAAATATCCAGTTTCTGCCAGGAATGCATTGTATTAATTATCTTCACACCCACATGCACACAAACACACGACTATGACTCAAAAAAAAGCCATTTTTATGTTTCTAGATAAATGTGCTAAATAAAAGACGAGAAGCTTTTAAGAAGTATAAAGAGTTTAATAAAACATGTATTTGCTTATAAAATGGCAATTAATTACAAAAGTAAAGTATCTCTGGGAATAAAGAGTTGTTATATCCTCATCGAAGAGGTACTTAAGATTCTTCACAGAGTTTCTTAGGGAATAATATAACATCAGTTACTGCAGCCAACATTCTTCTGTAAAATTTACTTTTCCCCAAGATATAGTGATCAAAAAGTCAGGATTCTAAACAGCAAAAACAAAACAAAACAGAAATAACCCACTTTTGGTGGGGAGGACATAAGTGATGCAGGTCAAAAAGAAAACATAGTTATCTAGGTATACGCAAGGAATTGATTCCAAGACCTACCCCCAAACCCAAAATACCAAATTCTGAGGAAGGTCAAGTCTCTTATATAAAATGGTGTAGTACATGAAGCTATCACTTAATGTCATTGATTGGCCCTTGGAAACTACAACTTTAAGCCAAATGTTGATGTATAATGAAAGCATTTTTACCATAGGCTGATTGGTATAAACAAGAGTTAAGTTCTTACAGCATATTTCTGGTCACAAAAACATTACTAAACTTCTAAATACAGACCCAAAAGACATTTTTTTATTTTTGCTTTTTGAAATAATCTTACTCTGTCTTCCAACCTGGAGTGCAGTGGTGCAATCACAGCTCACTGCAGCCTCAACTTCCCCTGCTCCAGCAGTCCTCCCACCTCAGCCTCCTGAGCAGCTAAGACTACAGTTGGACATCATCATGCTCAACTAATTTATTTATTTATTATTATTATTATTATTTTTTGTAGAGATGAGGTCTTGCTATGTTGCCTAGGCTGGTTTTGAATCCCTGGGCTGATGTGATTTTCCTATCTTGCCTCCCACAGTGCTGGATTTACAGGCATGAGCCACCATGCCCAGCCAAAACACTTCTAATGTTAAACACTAAAATAAATATGAGCTATACATACATTTAATGAAGATGAATAAAAACAAGTAGGGTAATTATTTATCAAAGTAAGATAATTATTCAGGTTCTGGTGGCAGCCAGAACCTATCCCAGCAGCTCATGGCATCAGTCAGGAACCAGCCTTGGATAGGCCACCATTTCATCACTAAGTGTACTCATACACACACGTGCACAGGCATATTCAGACCATTTAGACACACCTCTTAACTAATGACATAGCTTTGGGATGTGGGAAGAAACCAGAGTCCATTGAGAAAACCCACACAGAAATGGTAGAATGTAAAAACTCCATGCACAGTGGTCTCAGCCTGGATTCAATTTATTTTTCTCATCAACATTATAATGAAGCAATGTTGAATGATACCACATTATTTTTGGACCTGCTGTGTTTATATATAACATATGTACAACCTCCTGTATATTTTAAGTCATCTCTAGATTACTTATAATACCAAATACAGTGTAAATAGTTGCTATACTATATTAGCTTTTACTTGCATTATTTTTTACTGCTTTTCTCCTACATATTTTTGATACATGGTTGGCTTAATCCATGGTTGTTTTATTTGAGGATGTAGAACCCAAGGATGCTGAAGACTGACTGTATTCCTTTTTACAAAATCTCATTAATTTACAAGATTAAGGATGCTCATCATCATGACTTCAATTCTCCTCAGCTAGGAGGTGATCAACTCTTAATTTTTCTAACGGAATGCTGGAACCAGAACTAATGAATTATTTAACATAGTTTATCTCTAGTGAAGAATGAAAAGCAAATTTCTAGGTTTGAAGTAGCTGACAGAGTTTCTCAAAGGTTGAGAGATAACACAGACACTCAAGCCAGTCCTTTAACTGTTACTCTAAAAGGCATCAATTTAAATAATAATCCAATATATAGTATTGAGATGGGAAATGTATCTCCTAAGGCACACAGCATTTTACGCATTAAAGACCTATATATAAAATAACAGACCTTACGTCACTGGAAAATTTCTACTCATACTAAGTGAAATAAAGAGTTAAAAGTCTGCACCATTTTGATTGATCCCTGTATTAAAATTAATTGACCTCTATTTTAAATGCCTTGGCTCTAATCCTGTTTAATTATAACTGCATTGGTATGGGTAGGAAGGCAGGGGAGACTCAAAAAAAAGATTTGTTAAGCTGTTTATATGTTCATTGGAGTTAGGCCCCAAAACAAATTTATAGGTGCATATCCTGGGAAGTCTGAGACACAGCCCCAATAAAAGCCAGTAGTGACTAACCAGACCCAGTGTCTCAGAAACACTGAAATTAGTACTTGAGCTTTATCCAGACACAGATCATATCTTAGTTATGATGCAGACAAGTTTTCTGAATATCTATGGCCTCATCTGGCATGGTCCCTCAGCTACTCTTCTTCATTTATGCTAAATTTATTCTAAAAACAGATAGGTACTTTGCTAAAATTTGATACACAGCTTATATAGTTTAAATATGTATCTCCACCAAATCTCATGTTAAATTGTAATTCCCAGTGTTGGGGGTGGGGCCTGGTGGGAGATGTTTGGGTCATGGGGGTAGATCCCTCATGGCTTGGTGCTGTCACTCACAATAGTGAGTCAGTTCTCTTGAGATCTGGTTATTTAAAAGTGTGTGGCACCTCTCCCCATTCTCTTGCTCCAGCTTTACCATGTGAGACACCTGCTCTTCCTTGACCTATGGCCATGATTTTAAGCTTCTTGAGGCTTCCACAGAAGCAAATGCTGGCATCATACTTTCTATACAGCCTGTAGAACCATGAGCAAATTTAATCTCTTTTCTTTATACATTACTGAATCTCTGGTATTTCTTTGTAGCAATGAAAGCATAGCCTAATACAGAAAATTGGTAAAAAGGAGTGGGGTCTTACTATAAAGATACAAGAAAATGTAAAAGTGTCTTTGCAACTGGGTAACAGGAAGAGGTTGTAAGAGTATAGAGGGCTCAGAAGAAGAAAAGAATATGAAGGATGGCTTGAAATTTCTTAGGGACTGGGTATATGGTTGTGAGCAAATGCTGACACTAATATGGAAAGTGAAGTTCAAAGTGAGGAAGTCTCAAATTAAAATGAATTTATTAGAAACTCGATCAAAGGTTACATGTATTATGCCTTAGCAAAGAAGCTGGCTGCATTCTATGCAGGCCCTATAGATCTGTGGAAGTTTGAGCTTGAAAGTGATGACCTAAGGTATCTGGTGTTAAGAAATTTCTAAGCAGCAAAACATTCAAGATATCTCCTGGCTGCTTCCAAGAACCAACACTTAGATGTAGGAGCAAAGAAATGACTTAAAGTCGGAATTTATATTTAAACAGGAAGCAGAGTATAAAAGTTTAGAAAGTTTGCAGTTTGGCCATGCGACAGAGAAAGAAAATGCTTTTTCTGGAGAGAAATTTGAGCAGGTTGCTGGGCAATTACTTGGTAGAGATATTTGCATAACTAAAAAGGAGCCAAGTGCTAACAGTCAAGATAAGGCAAAAAATGTCTCAAATGCTCCTGTGGTGGCTGCTTTCATCACAGGCCTAGAGGCATAGGAGGGAAGAATGGTTTCAGGGGCCACACCCAGGGCTCTGCTGCCCTGCACAGCCTCAGGGCACTGCTTCTCATATCCTGGCCACTACAGCACCAGCCTGTGTTCAAAGGGCCCAGATACAGCTCGAACTGCCACTTTGGAGAATGAAAGTCATAAACCTTGGCAGTTTCCATGTGGTGTTATGCCCACACATGCACAGAGTGTAAGAGTGGTGAAGGCTTGGCAGTCTGCTTAGATTTCAGAGGATGTGTGGGAAAGCGTGGTTGCCCATGCAGAAGCCTGATGCAGAAATGCAGGCCACACAGAGAACTTCAACTGGGGAAGTTCAGAAGGGAAATGTGAGGTTGGAACCTCCACTTAGAGTTCCTACTGGGGCATTGCCTAGTGAAGCTGTGGGATGGAGGCCATTATCCTTCGGACCCCAGAATGATAGAGCCACTGGCAGCTTTCACCCTATGCCTGGAAACGCCACAGGCACTCAACCTATGAGAGCAGTCACAGGGAATTTACCCTGCAAAGCTGCAGAGGTAGAGCTGTGCAAGGCCTTGGGAGCCTACCCTTTGTACCAGTGTGCCCTAGGTATAAGACATCGAATCAAAGGAGATTATTTTGGAACTTTAATATTTAATAATTTCCCTGTTGAATTTCAAGCTTGCATGGTGCCTGTAGCCCCTTTCTTTTAGTCAGTTTCTCTTTTATGGAATGGGAATGTTTACTCATTCTGATTCCATTACAGGTACAAAGCATATACCTCCATTGCATCTTGGGAATAAATAACTTGTTTGATTTTACAGGCTTATAGGTGAAAGGTACTTGCCTTGTCTCAGATGAGACTTTAGACTTGGGACTTCTAATTGATTTGATACTGAAATGAGGTCAGACTTTGGGGGACTGTTGGAAAGGCATAATTTTATTTTGTAATGTGAGAACATGAGATTTGAGGGACCAGGAGAGGAATGATATAGTTTGAATATATGTCCCTACCAAATCTCATGTTAAATAGTAATCTCCAATGTTGGAGGTAGGTCCTAGTGGGAGGTGTTTGGGTCATGGGGATAGATCCCTCATGGCTTGGTGCTTTCCTCAGAATAGTGAGTGAGTTCTCTCAAGATCTAGTGATTTAAAAATGTATGGCATCTCCCTCCACTTTCCTGCTCCTGGTTTTGCAGGTTCATTTTCTCATCTATAAACTGACAATTATATATAGCATACATGTGTTATAATTGTGTGTAATGGTAATGAAGTACATATGTAGAATTCCTAATACACAATATAAATGTTAAATACATGTTGTTCCAAATACTGTGGAATTATTAGACAGTTGTTAACTCAAGGGGGAAAGGTAAGCTTGATAAAAGACAGAAGGAAAGTATCAGCTCTATTCAATAAATCGTGCTGAGAAAACCAGCTAACCATATATGGAAAATTAAATTTGACCTCTACATCTCACCATTTACAAAATTAACTCAAGATGGATTAAAAACTTAAATGTAAGACCTCAAACTAAAAATGCCAGAAGAAAACATAGGAAATAACTCTTCAGCACATTGGCCTAGGCAAATGATTTATGGCCAAGTCCTCAAAAACAAATGCAACAAAAACAAAAATTAACGATTAAACCTAATTAAACTAAAGAGTTTCTGACCAGCAAAAGAAATTATAAACAAAGGAAACAGACAACTTGCAGAGTGGGAGAAGATATTTTCAAACTATGCATCTGACAAAAGACTAATATTCAAAATCTTTAAAGAAATTTTTAAAAAATGCATTAAAAAGTGGACAAAGGACATGAACAGACATTTCAAAAGAAGATATACAAGTGGCCAGAAAACGTAAAAAAACTGAACATCACTAATAACCAGAGAAGTGCAATTCAAAACTACAATGAGATACCATCTCACACCAATCAGAATAGTTACTGTTAAAAAGTCAAAATGACAGATGTTGGTGAGATTTCAGAAGAAAAGGAAACACTCACACACTGCTGGTGGGATTGTAAATTAGTTCAGCCACTGTGAAAAATAGTTTTGATATTTCTCAAAGAACTAAAGATAGAATTATTATTCAACCCAGTGATCAAATTACTAGGTTTATACACAAAGGAAAACAAATCATTCCATCAAAAAGACACAAGCATATGTACATATATCACAGCACTATTCACAACCACAAAGACATAGAATCAAGCTAGGTGCCCATCAGTTGTGGATTGGATTAAAAAAAATCATGGTACGTATACCCAATAGAAAATTATACAGCCATACAAGTTTAAAATCATGTCCTTAGCATCAACATGTATGCAGCTGGAGGCCATTATCCTAAATGAGTTACTTCAGAAGCAGAAAACCAAACACCACATATTCTCACTTATAAGTGGGAACTGAAAAATGGGTACACAGAGACATAAGTAAGGCAACAGCAGATATTGGTGACTCCAAAAGAAGGGAAGGGGTAAGGGGGCAAGGTTGAAAAACTACCTATTGGGTACTATGTCCAAACTTTAGTATCATGCGATATACCCCCAAATCTAAAATAAAAAAGAGAGGAGAGAGGAGCCAAGATGGCTAATTAGAAGCAGGTCCAGTCTGTAGCTCCCACCAAGAAGAACAAAAACAGTAAGTGAATCCTGCTCCATCAACTGAGGTTTCCAGGTTCTCTCACTGGGACTGACTAGGCAGTTGGTGTGACCCATGCAGAGTGAGGAAAAGCAAGGTGGTGCAAAGACCCAAGTGCCACACAGGATAAGGGGAACTGTCACACTCAGACAAAGAAGGTGGCGAGTAACTGTACTACTCTGTCCAGGAAACCACACTCTTTCCTAAGATCCGTGCATCCTGTGGATCAGCAGATCCCCTTGTAAGCCCACCCCACCAGGGCCTTGGGTCCCAAACTCAGAGCTGTGCAGTGCAATTTGGTTGAGGACAGCAGCAGCTTGCTAGACACTCCCTAAGACAACTGAGTTCCAGTGGGGAGAGGCAGCCACCATCACTGAGGCTCTCAGCCATTTTCCCCTGCTGGTTTTGGGGAGATTAGGCAGCTTAGACTGAGAGGAATTCCCCACAGTGAAGCACAAGAGCAGTGGCAGATCGTGGCAAGTCTAATACTTTAGGTAGCACCAGATCCATCCTTTCTCATTGGATGGGGCCTCCCTGCAGGAATTGCTGTAACTCTAGCCAAGGCTTTATGGATAGAACTCTGATATTCCTGGGAAGGAGGCCCTGAGGGAGGATGGCTGTAGTCTTGAGTTTGTGGACCTAGTCTTTCCTGCCTGCAGGCAGTCCAGGTGAAGGGGTTTCTCCCCAGTGTAGCCAAACCTCCTCAATCAAGGGACAGCCAGACTGCTTTGTTACACAGACTTCTAATCACATGCAGCCTGACTGGGTGAGACCTCCCAACAAGGGTCTCAAGACACCTCATACCAAGAGCATTCTGGCTGGCATCAGCTCAGTGCCCCTCTGGGATGGAGCTCCAGAAGAAGGAACAGGGAGCCATCTTTGCTGTTCTGTAGCCTCCATGGTGATATCTCCAGGTACAGGAGGGACCCAGGTGAATTGGGTCTGCAGTGGTCCCCTAGTAAGTCCTAGCAGCCCTACAGAAGAGGGGCCTGATTACTAAAAGTAAAACAAACAGAAAGTAACAATAACATCAACAAAAAAGACCCCACAAAAACCCCATCAGCAGCCTTAAAAGATCGAAGGTAGAAAAATCCACCAAGATGAGAAAGAATCAATGCAAAAATGCTGAAAACTCAAAAAAGATAGAGTGCCTCTTCTCCTCCAAACAGTCACAACACCTCTGTAGCAAGGATACTGAACTGGGCTGAGGCCAACATGAATGATATGCCAGAATTAGGCTTCAGAAGGTATGTAATAACCAACTTCAGCAAGCTAAAGGAGTATATTTTAAAACAATGCAAAGAAGCTAAGAACGATGATAAAACATTACCGGAGCTATTAACCAGAATAACCAGTTTATAAAGGAACATAAATGACCTGAAGGAGCTAAAAAACACAACATGAGAACATCACAATTTACCAAGCAAATAGAAAGCAGAAAAAAGCAAGAGTTGCAATCCTAGTTACTGAGAGAACAGACTTTAAGCCAACAAATATCAAAAACAAAACAAAATAAATCAAAAACAAAGAAAGGCATTAGACAATGGTAAAGGGTTCAATTCAACAAGAAGAGCTAACTATCCAAAATATATATATGCATCCAATACAGGAGCACCCAATTTCATAAAACAAGTTCTTAAAAATCTACAAAGAGACTTAGACCACCATACAATAGTGGGAAATTTTAACACTCTACTGTCAATATTAGACAGATCATAGAGATAAAAAAAAAATTAAAGATATTCGAGACTTGAACTCAGGTCTGGATCAAGTAGACTTAATAGATATCTACAGAACTCTCAAACTCAAAACAACAGAATATACATTCTTCTCAGAGCCACATGGCACTTACTCTAAAATTGATCATATAATTGGAAGTAAAATGCTCCTCAGCAAATGCAAAATAACGGAAATCATTACAAACGGTCTGTCAGCCCATAGCACAATCAAATTAAAATGTAAGATTAAGAAACTCACTGAAAAACCACACAACTACATAGAAATTGAACAATCTGCTCTGAACGACTCCTGGGTAAATAATGAAATGAAGGCAAAAATCAAGAAGTTATTTGAAACCAGTGAGAACAAAGAGACTATATACCAGAATCTCTAGGGTGCAGCTAAAGCAGTGTTAAGAGGAAAATTTATAGCACAAAGTGCCCACATCAAAAAGCTAGAAAGATGTCAAATTGACATCCTAACATCACAACTAGAAGAACTAGAGAACCAAGAGCAAACCAACCCTAAAGCTAGCAAAAGACAAGAAATAACCAAGATCAGAGAGGAACTGAAGGAAATAGACATGAAAAACCCTTGGGGGAAAAACTCAATAAAATATATAGACAGCTAACTAGACTAATAAAGAACAGAGAATATTCATGTAGACACAAACCAAAATGATAAAGGGGATATGACTGCTGATCTTACAGAAATATAAATAACCATCAGAGAATACTATAAACACCTCTGTACAAATAAACTAGAAAATCTAGAAGACATGGATAAATTCCTGGCCACATCCACCCTCCCAAGACAGAACCAGAAAGAAGTTAAATAGTTGAATCCCTGAATAAGGAGTTCTGAAATTGAGACAGTAATAAATAGCCTACCAACCAAAAAAATAAATAAATAAATAACCACACCCTCACGACCAGATGGATTTACAGCTGAAGTCTACCAGAGGTGCAACAAGGAACTGCTATCATTTTTTCTGAAACTGTTCCAAGAAACTGAAAAGGAGAGACTCCTTCCTAACTCATTTTATGAGGCCAGCATTATTTGGATACCAAAAAAGAAAAAGAAAACTTAGGCCAATATCCCCAATGAACATCAGTGCAAAAATTCTCAGTAAAAATACTGGCAAACCAAATCCATCAGCACATCCAAAATTCATCTACCAGGGCCAAGTTGACTTCATCCCTGGAATGTAAGGCTGGTTCAACATATGCAAATCAATGAACATAATTCATCACATAAACAGAACAAAAGGTAAAAAACACATGATTGTTTCAATAGATGCAGAAGATGCCTTTGATAAAATTCAGCATTCCTTCACATTAAAAACTCTCAATAAACTAGATATTGAAGGAACATATCTAAAAATAGTAAGAGCCATATATGACAAACCCACAGCCAATGTCATGTCAAGTGGGCAAAAGATAGAAGCAGTGCCCTTGGAAATTGGCACAAGACAATGATGCCCTCTCTCTCCACTTCTATTCAACATAGTATTGGAAGTTCTGACCAGCACAATGAGGCAAAAGAAAAAAATAAAGAGGATTCAAATAGGAGGAGAGGAAGTCCAATTGTCTTTGTTTGCAGATGACATGATCCTATTTCTAGAAAACCCCATCATCTCAGTTCAAAAACTTCTAATGCTGATAAGCAACTTCAGCAAAGTTTCAGGATACAAAATCAATGTGCAAAAATCACTAGCATTTCTATACACCAACAATATGCAAGCAGACAGACAAATCATGAATCAACTCCCATTCACAATTGCAAAAAGAAAAAAAACACCTAGGACTACAGCTAACAAGGGAAGTGAAGGACCTCTTCAATGAGAACTGTAAACCACTGATCAAAGAAATAAAGAAAAGACATAAACAAATAGAAAAACATTTTGTGCTCATGGATAGGAAGAATCAATATCATGAAAATGGCCATACTTACCCAAAGCAGTTCATAGATTCCATGCTATTCCCATTAAACTACCATTGACATTCTTCATAGAATTAGAGTTAAAAAAAAAAAACTATTTTAAAATTCATATGGAATCAAAAAAAGAGCCTTGTATAACTAAATCAATCCTAAGGAAAAAAAAAAAAAGAAAGTTGAAGGCATCATACTACCCGACTTCAAACTGCACTGCAAGAGTACAGTAACCAAACTGGTACGTAGTACTGGTACAAAAACAGACACAGACCAGTGGAACGGAATAGCAAACTCAGAAATAAGACTGCACATCTACAACCAACCATCTGATCTTTGACAAACCTGACAAAACAAGCAATGCGGAAAGGATTCCCCATTTAATAAATTATGCTGGGAGAACTGGCTAGCCATATGCAGAAAAGTGAAACTGGATTCCTTCCTTAAATCTTATACAAAAATTAACTCAAGATGGATTAAAGATTTAAATGTAAAACTCAAAACTATGAAAACCCTAGAAGAAAATCGAGAAAATACCACTCAGGACATAGGCATAGATAACGATTTCATGACTAAATTGCAGAAAACAGTTGCAACAAAAGCAAGAATTGGCATAGGATCTAATTAAACCAAAGAGCTTTTGCACAGCAAAAGAAACTATCATTAAAGCAAACAGAACTCTTACAGAATGGAAGAAAATTTTTGCAATCTATCTACCTGACAAAGGTCCAATATCCAGAATTTACAAGGAACTTAAACTGATACACACACACACACACACACACACACACACACACACCATTAAAAAGTGGACGAAGGACACGAACAGACACCTCAAAAGATAACGTTTATGTGGCCAATAAACATGGAAAAAAGCTCAAGGTCACTAATTAGAGAAATACAAATAAAAACCTTGATGAGATACCATATCATGCTAGTCAGAATGGTGAATATCAAAAGTCAAAAAACAACAGATGCTGGCGAGGCTGCCAAGAGATAAGAACCCTTCTACATGTGAGTGGGAATGTAAATTAGTTCAACTGTTATGAAAGACAGAGTAGTTACTCTTCAAAGACCTAGAACCAGAAATACCATTTGACCCGGCAATCCCATTACTGGGTATATGCCCAAATCATTCTACTATAAAGACACATGCATGCATATGTCCATTGCAGCAGTATTCACAATAGCAAATACATGGAATCAACCCAAACGTCCATCAATGATAGACTGGATAAAGAAAACAGTACATATATACCATAGAACACTATGCAGCCATAAAAGAACTGCAATAATGTCCTTTGCAGGGACATGGATGGAGCTGGAAGCCTAATTATCCTTAGCAAACTATCATGGGAACAGAAAACCAAACACCACATATTCTCACTTTCAAGTGGGAGCTGAATGATGAGAATACATGGACATAAGGAGGGGAACAACACACACTGGGGGATTGTCATGGGGGTGGGATGGGGAGGGAGAGCATCAGGAGAAATAGTTAATGAATGTTGAGCTTAAAATACTTAGATGCTGGGTTGATTGGTGCAGCCAACCACCATGGTACACGTTTTCCTATGTAACAAACCCACACGTCCTGTACATGTATCTCAAAACTTGAAATAAAATTAAAAACAAAAGTTTTTTTTTTGTCAGAATTAAAAAATTATCCAATAAAGACTTAATTTAGTAGCTCAGGTTAGAGGTTCAAATAGAAGGTGATTTAAGGTTGACATTAAAACAAACTAACAAAAAAGATAAAAGTCTGTGAATGGGGTTAATTCAGAAGCTAAGTCCATGAAGAATAAGCAGATATTTTATTTTTAGCTTGGTATACTCTACTTGTTTGGAGTTAAGCCCATTAGTGGCTCAAGAAAAGTTGGTTAAATCCATGTTAGAATCTTAAAAGTGATTCTTGA
Source organism: Cheracebus regulus (assembly GCA_963574635.1). Classification (NCBI taxonomy): domain Eukaryota; kingdom Metazoa; phylum Chordata; class Mammalia; order Primates; family Pitheciidae; genus Cheracebus; species Cheracebus regulus. Next base: position 89,642 of record CAUYQU010021893.1, on the reverse strand, counting down.
ATTTTTCAGAGTATTGAAGAATTCATCCATAAAAACAGAACGAAAGTGTTTACTGTCCAGCTGGGAGATGACAATATGGTTCCGAATCATGTTTCTTAATAAGAGGTTAACTCAGAAAATATTCTTATCTCAATAGTCTCTATGCACTTTGTCCTGATGAAACAGATGGAATTCACTACTTTTGTAAATCCCATAATTTTTGTTATTCTGGGTATCTGTGTCCCTACTGCAGTACTGTCCAAGAAAAATTTTGGAAAACAATCAGCTGCTACAAATGTGCTTTGTGTGAATACTTAAAAAAAAAAAAAAAACAAATTTTGCTTAGAAAACAATTCCAAAATTATCTCCAAAGTCTGCAACTTTCAGGCTCAAATGCTAAATAATAAATATCAGTTATCTTTATAAAAAAAAGAAAAAGAAATTTAATTTCTATCATTTCCCCCAAGTTTCATTAATACAATTTATTGAGCATATTATTATCATTCATCTTGATTCTTTCCCAAAATAGCTTAGGAATGATGTAAAATGTTAAATGTAGGACTTTTAAGGAAGTCACATCAGAATCATTAGGTGGGCCTCTTCAATGTTACAACCTTCTACAACCCACGTTTTCCACCTTCCTTTTAAGATTCTTATAACTCTCTCCCATTTAGAGGACTTGTCTTTGTAAGCCAGCATTACTAATATTTGTAGATCTAATCATTTTTGCTTTGCTAAAATGAAAATGTTGAGACCTAAAGGCAGTGTGGTATTTAGAAAGAGTTCTAGTGCAAAAGAAAAAAACAGGGCTTAGATGTCCCACTTCTGCATTCTTTTTAGCCATCCAGCTTTGCCTAATATATCTAAACTTTGAGTAAAAATACCATCTATTATAAAACACGAGGGCATATCTCTCCCGCTTACTCCACAGAGATGCAGTGAGTATCCAATGAGATGAGATGTGTAATTTTAAAAAATATTGCAATAAAATATTTACTACTATATTATTATGCAAGTGTTAAATGCAAGTCGGTTTGACCCTCAATGATTGATTTTCTTCTCACAGTAATCCTTTGAAAAATAAAATGTTTCTATTTTCTCAAAAAAGCATGTTATCTTCAGGTAAATTAAGAGAAAAACACCTAAATATAATGGAGGTGGGAGGAACTAAAGAGAATCTCTGGAACAGCGGTTAGTGACAGGTATTCAGGCTGATTTCCATCAGTTCATTATTTTTGCTTATATGCTACGACAAAGATTTTATGTAATTATTCATGCAAAGAATATTCAAGCTTCATTATCATCTCACAAATTGTCATGGGGAACACAGAGCCCATTGTATTCAATGGCAGCTCTTCTGTGACATGTTGATAAAATACTTGGCTTACAAGCAATGACAGAGGAGCCCAGTCCTGCTCACACCTCTGCCCTACTCTCATCATCAAATTAATTCCACATATTTAAATTACTTTTTTGTAACATGACTATATAATTGGATGCTTAAACCTAACTTCACACAAATTATTTACTAGAATTAAAATATTTCCAGTGAACTTATTTTTATTATTCAAAATGAATATTCTATTCGGCATTTCAGTGAATTCCCTAACAACAACAACAACAACAACAAAATATACTTCTGGTTTGCCGAATTGCTTGATAAATCAAATGTAATCTAAATTATACTTATTTTCTACAAATATTCAATATGCAATTGCTTGACCTTTCTTACATTTCAAAAAATAGTTGTTTTTAAAACATATATTAAAGAAGAGATGACTACCATTATTAGGGAGTATTAAGTGTAGAGAAAAAGTTCTTAAGTAACTCAGAAAATAATTCTACCAGGAAACTTAGTGAATATTTTAGCTATTTGACTATTTAGTATTCCATATGCTGGGGACAAATACATTTGGATTAGTTGAGGTAATTGCTGTTGTAGCAAGGACTGGGGCCTTGTGTTCAGTTTCCAGCTGCTGCCTGAACCAATGTCTGAAATACTTACATCACAAAGCAGATAATCCTTATTTATTACTTATAAAAACAAATCACATAAATAATAAATTACATAATAAGGGTTATCTGCCTTGTGTCACTCTTTAATTTGTTATTTGTTATTTAATATGAATGATCATTTCTCTATAGAATTCTTAAAAAAACCACTGCTTTCATTACAATTTTTGGTCCAGTTCACAATAAATAACATTATCAATTGTTTCATATGTATTAAGAAGATCTTCAAAGTGTCAGACAATATTTGTTAAACACTTTGTTCATTTAAATATATACAATTATACCTGTATGTCCTATTTATCACAATTTGCCATTGATTCATTTAATCTAATACAATGATCAGACAATACATAATACTATTTCTTCATATAAGGATTAATAACCAGTCCATTTAATTGTATATGAAAAGCTTTAATTATTAAAACAAGATCAAATATTCTACATTTGAAAATTACATTTATTCTATCATAGCATTTTTTTTTCCTGCTTAACTTGATTATACACATTTTTCTTCATTTCTTAATTTTGTTTGTTTGTTTTTTAGATGGGATTTTGCTCTTGTGGCCCAGGGAGTGCAATGTCATGATCTCAGCTCACTGTAACCTCCACCTTCTGGATTCATGCGATTCTCCTGCCTCAGCCTCTCAAGTAGCTGGAATTACAGGCATGCACCAGTATGCTCAGCTAATTTTGTATTTTTAGTAGAGATGGGGTTTCACCATGTTGAACAGGCTGGTCTCAAACTCCTGACCTCAGGTGATCCACCCACCTCAGCCTCCTAAAGTGCTGGGATTACAGGCATGTGCCACCGTGCCCAGCTTCTCTTCATTTTTCTACATATTTTTATCTGAGCCGAATTTGTAAGAAGTCCTTTCTGGAGATCATAAATTAAATGGATATATGTTAAAATTCTCATCCTTATGGTTTCCCCAAGCACACATAAGGAGAGGAGAGAGAGAATATGTGTGCATCTGTGTGTGTGTGAGTGAGAGAGTGAGAGTGAGAGAGAGTGAGAGAGAGTGAGAGAGAGTGAGAGAGAGTGAGAGAGAGAGAGAGAGAATGAGATTTCAGTTTATGGTAATAATGCAGGAAGAGAAGGGCAGTTAGTAGTCTGTCAGGTTTCTGACATGAAAAGTCAAAGTAAATCACAAACCACAAGTTACTTTGTTGGAAGAGGATGTATAAAAATTCATTTGCTTTAAAGAAAGTTAACACAGGTAGTTAACACCAATTAAAATAATTTATTTTTAATTACAGCCAATGCATTTATAATTATCAACTGGGTCCCTTTTTTTAAAGTCCCACTTTCACTATCACATTGTGAATTACCACTCAGTGGGGAAAAAAAAATCACAATTCCCAGTTAGGTGACACTGTAAAAAGCCTTAAAGAAAGAATTACAGTTAACTCTGCAATTTACTCCTACTTTCCTATATAGAGAAACTTATGTGTGTTTGTATATGCAAAACATGTAGTGAATACAGTAATTCAAGTTCTGTGCATTTGCATATACAGTTTTCCAACAGCCATGAGCTATGCTAGAAACTTGAGAATCCAGCCTACTGGTCTGTAAATGAAATCAGTAAAGGGTGGCATATAATATTGAATTGAAACACTTACTGTGGAAGGATTGAAGAATATTGATTGTCCATTCATCTGTTAATCCTCCTGCTTTTGTTATCTGGATACATTTGAGTTGATTTGAAGACTCTCTTGATTCAATCCAACAAATCATATCTTCATTACAAATAAAATCCAGAGTATGAATTTCATTTCCATTGACTGAGCTTAAGGTTGCTATTTTACTTCCATTAAGATAGAAAACTTCAATTGTTTCAAAATTTGTGATTAATAGTATAGGTGGCCTATCTGTAGGTTCTGGAATAAAAGAGAAAAAGTTAAGTAAATTCAGTAAGAGCCATGATTATTTTACAGTTTTGCATTAGCTATTGAAAGCTATTTTCTACATTTTTAATAAATTCCTAAAATAGAAATTTTCTTGTAAAAACACTTTTTAATAAATTATCTGTAAACTTCACTATTTTAGTGCACTTCTCTGAAAGAAAACATTCTGCAGAGCATTTGAATTCCTTAGTTTCTTAGTCATAATATGTTGTCTAAATGTGAGGACATGCCATTTACTTTTATTGCTAGCAAGTAAAGGAAGAGCTGTGGATTCTTTTTCTTGAAATGATGATGGATTTAAACTGACCTCTCCACACAGTTTTGCTGGTTACCCTTATGAGCAAGATAACTTGTTGTTGTTGTTGTTGATGAATGTATGAGTTCAGAAATAGATTCTCTGAAGCAGAAGATGCAAAGCTCGTAAGCTTACACAAAGAGTGCACCTGTGACTTTGGCCTTAATGGCTCCTTGACCAACCCCAAGAGCCAGTCACACATTCTTTTAGTGACTGGATTGTGATTACTTAGCCAGTTCCTTCCACATCCATTTTCTAGACTCAGGAAAATAAGGTTCTAGGTGTAAAATGAACTTCTTCAATACTACTTTTTTGAACAATGCAGCTTTGCTGGTATTAGGACTCTGAGTATTTGATGAACATATATTAATTTCCCAGACTTTCAATAGCATATTTACAGGAAACAATAAAATCTGATAGAAAATTGGTGTTGGTAAAGTTTAGCTATACAATCATATTAATAGTAGCTTTTCTGCTAATTAAGAAATAGAAAATATATAGAAATATTTAATTCCTCTGCATCTAATGCATCAGTAAATCCCTTCAGACATCTTACCACTTCTCAGTAACTACTGCTACTGTTCTGCGATCATCTCTTACCTAGATTATTTCAGATTTTTCTGCCTGGCTTCCCTTTTTCCATCTATGACCTCCTCATCTTTACTGTATTCCAACACAACAGCCAAAGTTATACTATTAAAATGTTAAGGCAGATAAAGTCAGTTCTTCACTCAATCCCTCAAAGGGCTCCTATTCCAACCAGAGCAAAATTCAAAGCCCTTATAATGATCTATAAAACTCTACCTGATCTGTATATTCATTACCTCTATAACCTAATTTCCTTTATCTCCTTACTACTCTTACTCTTGTTCATCTCACTCCAGACACACTGCACTTCTTACTGTTCCTTTAACAAGCCAGGCAAGCTGCCACCTCAGAGGGGCTTCCCTCTTCCTGGAATCATCATTTCTCAATTACCAGAATGGCTTACTTGCTCACCTCTTTTAGATTATTTTGCAAATGTCATCTTACTGGTAAGAAGTCTCTTAGCACTTTATCTTCTACAAATTTAAAGCCCCTAAACTTTTTATACACCTTCTTAGTTCTATTTCTTTCTTATTTACAAATGTAATGTGTTTTATTTTTCCTGATTATTTGCTTGTTTTATCCCTAGCATCTGAGAAAAAGCCTAGAACTTAGTGATCATTCAATACCAATTTTCCGAATAAGTAAAAGGGACACATGGAATCCTCACACAGAAGACTTCTTTAGAAACATTTAGAAATGCAACAAAAATAATTTTTTTAACCTATGAAGGGAATTCAGATTATGACTAGCTAGTCAGAAATGTCATAAATATCATTTGACCATTCTATAAGAAACTGAAGCTGAGCAATACAAAGGTAGGACAAGAGCAAGAGCATGCACTATAACTAATACCAGTAACTAAGTCTAAAGTTCTGAAGCAGTGCTATTTAGCGGCCTTGTTTCCGGCATAGGCAGGGATACCAGGCACTTGTGTTTCTCTCAAATAGAAGAGCTGTCCAATGAATATTATTTGGGACCTCCCCTTACAGGCTTAAAATATCAATCCTGTAATGCATGCACTATAACTTTTATTCCCATTGTGCCAGACCCCTATTAACTTCAACAGGGGTGGCTCCAGGTTCAAAAGACCAAAGAAGAGACCCAAAGGTAGCCAAAAATTATATATATATATATATATATATATATATGTTTTTATTTAGGGAAACTTACACACAGAGACGATCCAGTGGCAGCAGACTGGAGAACCACTACCACTTGTGAAAAGCATGCAGTTTATATAGCACCTTCCCTTCCCCCAGCAACCTCCACGTGGCAACCTTCGTTTCTTAACTTGTTATTGTAATCGTGTGCACCTGCCATACAGGGTATGCTTAATTTGCATTACTGTTGTCATGTGCATCTGTTATAAACCTCCCCTCCCCAAGAAATTCTCTCAAGTCATAGGATTTCTCTCTGCCTTTAACAAGACAGTAAACATTTTTTCACATGTAACAAGAACAAAGCAATAAAACAAACATAAATAAACCAAAAAAAAAAGCCTCAATGAGATTATAAAATTAAGTAGCACAATAGTTTCTTCCCAGAAAACAGACTTATGCTGGACTGCCTGAGTAAAAACCAAGACAAAAGTGTTCTTAAAAATGCTGAGATCATTTCCACACACACACAAAAAACGAAAGACAAACAAAAAAACCAGTTCTCTCAGAAGCAGCAGAATTGTGAATCATCTCTGCTTAACATAACTTGTCAATTGACCACATCTGAGCCTGGTTAGCTAGTCAGCTGCTCTCCTAATCTCTTAAATCTGTCTTGATCTGTGTTTCACTTGCCTTTGCCATTCCTTAATTTGGGGCTCCAAACTTATTGTCTCCTCTGTCCTCCTACTTTTGTCATTTTACTGTGACCTTGGGACTCCTGAAACCTGTTGGACCATAGATTTGTCAGGTGATAGTAAAATCTTAGATGAGTGTGTTAGCAGGTTAACAAATACAGGCTGACAACAATGCCAGCACTTACTGTCTACATTTGACAACTGAAATGACTTTAGTGAAACTACTTCTCGCTCAAAATGACCCACTATTGAAACTTCCTTGCTGAAAAGTTTTATGTAAAATCCAAATTTAGACAGCCATTTTCTGGCTAGCTACTAGTCAGTAAACTTACATATGTCATAAATATTCTTTGAAGAGATGCTGGAATATAAAAGAGTGCTGAGATTCCCCTGAGAAACTGAGATGAAAATGGATGATGGGTTAACACAGGCAATGCTTATTTGACAGAATTAGTCAACTTATTGGTATTCATAGCTGCTTATTGAGTGAATCAGTTAATTGTTTTAGTGAAAAACATATCAATCACTAATTTTAAAGTCAGGTGCTTCATAATCTAACTGGGTTTGATTTAATAATGGTGACTTTAAAAGATCAAATGACATATTAGAGGAAGGATATCGACAACATAAGTTGTGAATGCTTTATTAAACTAATCTTCATGGGTCTCTGCTAATTATTAACTGTGGTTCACCTCTTTAGACAAACAGAAGTTCAAGTATGGAAGAAGGAAGCCACTGAAACTCAAGAACCCATAGAAATTCTCAAGGTCTAAGGATCCAATTCTTTTAGAGTATTTCAAGATGAAAGCTGGCATAGCCCTGGCAAGGAATGTAATCTATCTCTACCTGCACTGCATCTAATTTCTGTTGTGCATTGTTACCTCATGTTTTCACCTGCCAATTGAAGAGCACCATTAGCTTAGGTAATGAAGATAAAAGACCAGAATAAATGTGATACTCTTACTGGTTGTCATCCTTAGCCAATGGACAGATTTTTTTCAAAAGCACAGTTGAAAAGCACATTAGATGACTTCAGTCAAAGGGATACCTGCATCAACACTTAGTGAGAGGTAATAAACATTAATCTTCTACATAGAAGATACTGGAACACAAGCAAGCACTCAGTTGACATTTTAACTTAGAGAACCAAGACTTTGGTTGGATAAACACCTACAGCAGGCTATAAACTGATCCATGATAGAGGAGAAAAATTGTCCTCATACTCCTCACCACTTTTTGTTTATTGACAGACTTAAACACATTTTCTCGCTCCTGTGATGGAAAAGTATATTTGTGCTGTGTATGATCAAAAATGATTTGATGTTTCCAATAATGTATGTTGTATTCATTATTGTCACAACCTTTGAAGACGGATTCTAAAACTGTGAATTGAAAAGAGAAACTTGGAAACGTGGAAATGCTTATTTGACCAGGTTCATAAAAATAGCTGTTTAAATTCCAAGCCACTACAACCATGTCTTTGCAAGCATATCCTTATCCTCTCACAGTCAAAAATATATGAAAAGTAGACTTATTTACTTACAATAATATGATTTTAACATATGGTTTTTGCTAAATAAATGTTTTCAGTGTGTGTAAAAACTTGTCATTTTTAAGGTTTCATTTAAACCTCCAGTTCTCCTATTCAATTATAAGAATATTAATTTGGCTAGTGTCCTTTTAAGTGACTGAAGTAATAAATTCAGATACTTACAAATAACTATGTAACTAACAAATATATGTGTATAGTAAATGTATATATAAATGTATATCATCTAGTTATGCTATGTTCTAATGTTCCTTAATTAAACCTGTAATTGTAAGCAATTATATCCATTGAATGAAGTTCCCAGTATGTGCACATCAATATTTCTAGAGTCAAAGGTGAAAAAAAAAACAGTTTTAATTGCATAAAAGGTTGAATAATGATGTGCATATAAAATGGAGAGTCAGACTAACACTGTGAGAAAACAGAAAGTTGTAATCTATACAACAGAAAAAAATTGGTTTTAAGCCAATAATGAACTTCAAAGATTGAAACAGAATTTTTTGTCAGTGTTACTCTTATTTTATCATATAAAAATTATATAAATGCTATAAAAAGAAAAATGGGCATGCAGTTAGAAATGAGAAGACTAAGAACTTCTAATCAAAATCATTCAAACCTATGTAAGAAGTGAATTACTAATACATGAAACAAAATGCAGGCAATCTGTAAAAGAGTTAATTTTTTTAAAAAGTCTAAAATTATACAAAGAACAGAAAAAGATATGTAATATTAGGAGAAAATTATGTAGTTTAAAAAAGAGAGATACAGAATTGTGGTGTGGAGCAAAAATAAAAAAGAGAGACGGTATTACAGTATTCAAATATATAATAAATTATAGATCAAAGTCAATCAAACCAAACTGAAACTGTGGATCAATATCATATAAGTTAAAAAAGCTATAGCATTGAAATGTTTTCTTTTTCAAAACATAATGGCCAAATTGATTTCTCCCTGTTTTCATTCCTTAACTATTTTTTAATGAAAAATATTTTTACCAAAATGAATATTCAGAATAATGACATATTGTCATACATCAGAAGAAACTATTCTATCACATTTTATTATAAAAATAATATATAAATCAAATGTGGAAAAATGAAAATGCATTAAAAACTGTATTGGACAGAACAAGAAAATGCATATTGCTACAAGTATGCTACAGTTTATCTCAGCACTATCTTTTATCATCATAATGTATTTATGCTGAAGTATTCTTTGGGTAAACATTTTTGCTTTGTTATTTATCTAGTATTTATAGATTTCATCATTCAGCTGGGATCTGAAAGAGATCAATAACAGAGTTTGCTTTCAAGAAAGATATAGTCAAGTAGAAAGTTTAAGATATCTACAAAGAACTATATTTTTGTAATCAGGTATGATATCTTTCATAAAAAATGTATAGTCTCATTGAGTTTCAAAGAATGGTTTGATATGTCTGTTTAGTGAAGGCAAAAGTTTTCTGATGGTGATGGTATTTGGTCTCAGCCTTGCCTTAATGGAAAAACAAGAATTTAGTAAGCAAAGATGGATAAAAGAAAGTCAAGCAAAAGAAACAGCTTTGACAAAAGTATAGATATGTGAAAGACTTGAATATATTGAGGAGATATTGATCTCGGTTTTTCAGTTTTCTGCAGGGTACAACATGTATAACTGGTGGAGTATTTAATAATGACACTAATAATAGCTAATGTTTTCTGAGCATATTTTAGGAGCCACACACTGTAATTCATGGTTTATAATTATTAGTTTATTGTATGTGAACAAGACCCTTTTGATTCAATGAATATGAAACATATTTTAAGATTAATAACTCATTTAAGAATGATTAATCTTAATAATATTAAGATAATATAGCTACTAAATGAAAATAACTGACTTCAAACTTACAGATTTTTGGAGTAGCTGACAAAATAGGTCAAGGACAAATTGTACATGCTATTGAATGTCAACATGATGAACTTATTTTTAATTTTGCCTGCAATGGGAAGCCAGTGTTAATTTTAGAAAAACGGTATAAAATGATCAAAACTATGCTTAAAGAAGATCAAGTCAGAAATAATATGTAAAACATTATATAGGTGGGTAAAATATACTGAGAAGGATAAGTAGAATACAGTCGGAAGTATAAATTTTCCACTCAACTTTCCAAATTGTCTGTTTTTGCTTTCATGGTGGGGGGGGGTTATTTATTTAAATTTATTTAAATTGACAAATTTGTATGTTTTTTATAATGTACAACATGATGTTTGGAAGCTTACATATTGTCAAACAGTTAAATCTAGGTAATTGACAAATGTATTATCTCACAGAGATATCATTTTTGGGATGGGAACATTAAACATCCCTTCTCTAAGCATTATGTCAAGTGAAATAAGCCAGTCATAGAAAGACAACTATCACATATCTCATTCACGTAGAATCTAAAAATGATTATCTCATTGAAATAGAGGGTGAAATGTTTGTTATCAGAAGCTAAGGCATTTGGGGGATCAGGTTAGACAAAATATGCAAAATTATAGTTAGGAGGAATTAGTTATATAGATCTGTTTTCCAGCATGGTAACCATAGTTAATGATAATCTGTTGTATTATTTTTAAATGTTCTTGCTTTTACTTTTTAAATGGTAGAGTATAATTTTACTTTTTAAGTAGTAGAGTATCATTCATGTCAGAAGTATAATTCATGTGTACATTAAGGTAAAATGTAAACATCTTGCTTACACACTGCCTTGAAATCTAGAGTGAAGTTGGAAAGGAGTTACAAGCTAGAAAAGATATCTTTGTTCCTGTTTAGATTCATGCAGTGCAGAAATAAAGAATGGCCATATATGGTAATATTCCTACTGGAAGCAGAAGTCATTAGGAAAGATGTAAGCCCCAGAGAATCCTCAAAGATTTCCCTAGGCAAACCTAGTTAGGTTCCCCAAACTAGATTCTATATGTTACATGGAGAATGACATTAATTTCATTTTTATTTATAAAGAAAGTACCCCAAAATTATGAAAAACTTGCAGGCATAGGTATCAGATATCTAAATTACTGAACACAGAAATGCCGTTTTAATTTCTCAGAAAAAAAGGTGTCAAGAACCTAAAGTAGGAGGTGTTGGGATCTTAAGTAGAAATGGGTTGGTGCAATAAAGCAGAAATTCCAAATTGCAGTTATTCTTGTATTGTGGACAATGAGCAAGAAGAAGTCAAGGATTATTTGGAAATTTTAGATGTGGGTGATGGGGAGAAAGGATATCACTAAAAGAAACAGTAAGGGAAGCAAGTAATCAGTTTTTAGAGAAGATGATGAGTTCAGTGTTGGTACATTGGTCCAGTGGCTAAAGCTATGATTTTTGTTTTGTTTTGTTTTGTTTTCCAGTTTTTTTTTTTTAATTTTAATTTTTATATGGAGACAGGGTCTCACTATGTTTCCCAGGCTGGTCTCAAATTCCTGATCTCAGGCAATCCTCCTTTCTTGGCCTCTCAAACTGCCAGGACTATAGGCATGAGCTGCTATGCCCAACCTGTGCTTTTTAATCTTGTCTTTGGCATTGTATAAACTCCCTCAGGTAAACTACTGATAAACCTGAATTAACCATAAACCTTAAAACAATTTAGTCACTTTGCTATTTAGACTTTACTAGTAAAATGCTAGTACCTTCATTTAGATAATATTTCAACTTGAAATGCAATAATTGAGAAGCAATGCAATGTATTGTTTTTCTGGAAGAAGACTCATTTTACAGGAACAACAAAAAACAATAATATCATGCCCTTCCCAGCAAAAACATATCTTTTCATTTTGCAAATTGGCAGCTCTCACAATTTTCCTGTTTTGCAGAGAGATAGTCTAATGAAACCAAGGAGTTATTTATTTCCTCTATTATCTAAAAGCCTTACTAGGTGCATGGCAAGTGTTTAATAAATGAATGAAACATGGGGGACTGTTTGAATATGAACTCCTCAATGTTTTTTAAGGATACTTTACTGAATTAATAGATTGTAAAATAATGTATTTTAATAAGTACAATGAAATTAACTGCATTTTTAATAGGGAAACATAATGAAATTAATTTAATTTATAATCATCAAAGATTTATAAGAAAATCTCAAAATTTCAGAATACGTCATTCAAATTTTAGATTATTACATGGATATTAGCACTAGCAGACAGTCCAGTGATGATCAGTTTACATTAATTACTGAGAAGTGGCCAATGGCTATTTTAAAATCTCCCAGTCACCCTTCTAATTGTAGCCAGTGGAAAATACTTTATCTATAGAAAATTATTTTCTCTACTCAGACATATTCTTCAACGTTACACATTAGTACTTTAAGTTTAAAATGTAATGGGTATTGACTCATCTGAAAATTGCTTCTAAGTAACTCCTATTTATAAAGTAATTTCAGTTTGAAAACATGGGTCCTTAAAAGAGCCACATTTAATATGGCTCCTAAAAAGGAAATACTGCCTCAGTATGTGAATATTTATTATCCATTCAACAAATATTTATTGAGCCTGGCTAGCTTCTGCCAGGGTCTAGATGCTAGAAATACAACAGTGAACAAACTAACAAAATCTTTTTTTAGTTTGCTTTTATAGAGCTTACATTTTAGTACATGAAAAATACAATAAGCAAGTAAACAAACATTATTTAATATTGTTTGACAGTGATAAATTCTATGAAACTGTGTAAAGTATAGAGGTAATGAGGATGAGATCTGATCTTTAGAAAGGGTAATCCAATTCAGAATGTATTTACAAGTTAGAAATAAAGGGTTTCACAAAAGGAATGTAGTGAAGGATGAATCCAATGTTTTGGCTTAAACAATTGGGTGAATGTTGGAAACTTTACCAAGATGGAAAACTGAAGAAAGAGCATTAGTAGGAGAGAAAATTGAAAGTTCATAGAGTTTGATATTTCTGTTAAATATCCAGAGGGAGATATGAAATATATAAGTGGATCTGTGAGTCTGAAGTTCAACAGAGTCATCATAACTGGTGATAAAAACCGGGAAGTCTCAGTCTCTTGATATTTTAACACCACGACAGAGGGTATTTTTTAAAGCCATGATACAGGATGAAAGGTCCTAGGAAATCAATAAAAAGATGTCTAAAGGAATGAATGCTGAATCATGTCAAAAATATTGGTAAAATGAAGGTAATAAAGCAAAGTAAACTGAGAAAAAAAAAATGCCCAGTAAGGGAAGAGAAGAATTTCAAGATTGTGCAGCTTTAAGAGGTAAAGTCTTCAAGGAGACAATGGTCAGCAGTGTGCTTAAGACCAATAGGTGACTAATAGGCAATGGGAGTTCACTGAAGACCTTGGCAATAGGTGTGAGTGATAAGAATAATGTAAGATTCAATTAAGCGGATTCAAGAGCACAGTCAAGGAAACTGGAAAAGAAACAACACTCCGTAAGTTTTCTATGTAGGGAAAAGAAAAATGGAGAAGTAGCTGAACAGGAGCATAGGTTTAAAGGAAGTTGTTTTGGATCATCTTCATGACATGCTCGTATGCTGGTGGGAATGAACTAAGAGAAAAGAAAATATCAGTGATTCGAGGAATAAAGAAGACAATTAAATGAGTCTAATTCTTGAACACGTAAGAGAAGATAGGATTGGTGTACATTTGCAGGATTGGCCTTTCTTTTAGGAGAAAAGTCAGTTTGTTTTCTAATTCAAACAAAAGGAAGATGGAGTGATTAGTTCTAGATTCAAATAGACTAGTACAGTTAATGAAGTTTGGGTGAGAAAATTCTCCTTTAATTGCTTCTATTTTCTCAGGGAAATATGAAATAAGATCATCACCTTACAATAAGAAGTAGGGAGGTAGATGTATGAAACTCATTATCTAGCAGTGGGAAAAAGTAAAGGTCATTTAATATATTTTGCTGTTGTCTGACAAAGACTTAAATATAAAATCTATACGTAAGATCACAAATTTCTACTTTGTTATTATAAAGACATATTAAGTACTCTATGTACTCAATCATGATGATGTACCAAACTTCTAGCTACTTTATCAGCTATGTTCTTCATAACTCGATGTTCTAAACATCCAAAAGGTACTAAGATATAATTGAATAATTTGGTTGGGATTATCTTTCATGGGAGGCATAGACAGAGGCTGTGTGAGTTCTAAAACAAATATATACATTTAAAAATGAAATCAATGCAACAGGTTTTCTCTTCTCACGACTAAAATGACCATAGGTAGCATGATTAGGGGAAATATGCAGAATATTAGTTATCTCTGTCAAAGGCAACTATGTTCTCCAGGGGAAGGAATGCCCAAGGACCACTCTCTAACTGCTTTTATTACCCTAGACTTTTTTTCAGTCCCTGCGGATTGGAATTGATACAGAAGATGCCTTGAAGACTCTGAAAAAATCAATTTTTTCTCATAAAACTGTCAAAATTATTCTGTCTACTCAGATTTTAAGGTTTTTGTTTTCACTCTGAGGATTTCAATAATGATATACTTTTATATTTTTCCCAAGTAAAGCAACAGAAATGTTATATACCTATGTACATTCTTGTCTCATCTATTTAACCACTTATAATTTGTATAAATTTAAATGTGCTTCATTTCTTTCTATTTTCATTAGAAGGTCTAATTTTAAGATAGAAGAAGAGAGTTATTTGTAGAGGGTGATATAATTTCTCTCACATTCTAAATTGAGGGTTTAATCAATAATTTGACAGGTAGTCTACAAAAAATTATAAAAAGCATGATAGAAATTTCTGCCTATCTGTTGTGCCATTTATAAAAGCAAAGTTTATTGACTGTCATACCTAGAGCCCATAAATATGGCCATGTAATTTTTTATACTCACACACAGGTTCTTGCTAGATTGCAATAAAAATACATTATGAAGAAAATGGAAGACATGCTTTCTTTTTTCCATGTCTGATATTTTCTTAGATTAAGGGTAAATGAAAGGTTTCATGACACATAAAGGGAGTTGAACAATGAGAACATATGAACACAGGGATGGGAACATCACACAACGGGGCCTGTCGGGGGCTGGAGTGCTAGGGAAGAAATAGCATTAGGAGAAATACCTAATGTAGGTGATGGGTTGATGCATGCAGCAAACCACCATAGTGTGTATATACCTATGTTAAAAACCTGCATGTTCTGCACATCTATCCTGGAACTTAGAGAATAATAATAATAATAATAACACCATGGTTATGTCTCTGCTATCGATCTTGCAACTTTGTTTCCGGAAAAAAACATTAGAATTGTCAAGAAAGGTGCTTGACTGTGATGACGATATCCCCCAGCAAAAAAAAAAAAAAAAAAAAAAATCCAGTATAGAATATTCATGAGATTTTGTACCCCTATACTGACATACTCATTAACAGTGTTTGGAGAGAGGAAAAAAAAAACTGTGTTATATCATTTGGATAATGAGAATTCCATCAGAAATCCTTGCCCTATCCTGGCATGAAATGTGATTTCTAACTGAGTGATCGTCCAGAAAAGATGTAGAGTAAAAATCCTCCATAAAATGGAGAAAGATTTTAATGGCCAGGCTACGTGTCCAGGGTTCCAAAGGCCACTGGGAAGCTCTAGAATTTCTGTAGTACAGAGGCTTATTCAGAACAGTGTGACTGCAGATAGAGAAGCTTGTTCTCTAGCTGTATTTGCATAGCAAGTACACTGCTTTTACTAGAATTGTATGTTTATCTGAGTGGGGAGTGGTCCTTGATGGAGAGGACACACTAATGTAGATTATACAGTGCTTCTGAAACTACTACTTGATGCCATTACTATACCAAGGCTAAAGTTAGCCCTGAGAAACAGGACAAAACTGGCCAAATATTCTATTTCCTTTGAACCCCTTGCAATCTTCTGATTCTCCTTTTATCGATCCTCAACATCCCAGTACCCTCATTCTGCTTCCTGGATGTTCTAGAAATTGCTAAAGCATCCAGCAACATTTGTCAAGCACATACTCTGCTTCAGGCATTGAGCTACTTTTTTGCTATGTATTCTTTACCACAATGTCCCTAATTTCATACATGCATATGTGACAGTAAACAACATTAAATCTGTATTACTATGCTGGTGTTGGTGATTAAGTTCACTGCTAGCCGATAGGTCTCATGCACTATTCTGTCATGAAATGTTTCTTGCAGTTATGGCTCAATGAAATAACATTCAGAATTTAGAACTTCTGACTATCTAAAAAACAATTTTTTAAAAAACCCTAAATGGTGAATCTTCACACATCAGTCATTCTGCAAGAAGCCATTCTTAGCCAATGGCATACTGAAACAGATTTTATCCACTAGTCTCATAAGTTGGTTAAAATTATTAAGACCTAATATGTTACCCTTCCTAAGAATGGATCTTAATATGAGATGTTTTAATAAAAGGCAAGGAAATACTATTTTAATAGCTGAATTCCAGGCATTAATAAGCAGATGATAAGAAGGTGTTACTATGTGGCAGATAATTCTTCCCCTACTATACAGATACTTGCCAATTCTCCCACAAGCAGAATCAGGCCTGGCAGCCTGGGTAAAATTATCTGCCTCCCAGAAGAAAATTTTAAACTTATGTTAGTAGATGATAAATTGCTCCTAGAGTTAAAGTAAGAGCCATAGGAAGTTATATTCGATTATTTTTTCTCTTTTTCTATTTAAGAATCATAGCAGATAAAACAGCAAATGATATGAAAACATTCTCTCCCTAGCGCGGTCTAGAAATACGCTTCCTTCGATTATACAGGGACTATGATTCCTATTCTTACAAGTAAGAGTTTCATTGCCTCAGTAGTCTTTTGTTTGTTCGTTTTCCCTAAATCAATGAACTGCAAATATAAGCTGTAACAGAATCCTGAAGTTTTTTTAATAGGCTGTCTTCTCTCACTGCTCCAATTACTCCATGGCAAAGAGGTACCCTCTCCCAGGGCATCATTCGATGCACTGGCTATATAGTGATGATCATAAAATTAGTGTTTTTCATTTTACTGTTGCTTCAGTGTGATCAGCAGAGCTACAGAGGTTCAGGAGAATTTGTAAGATGGGGTAGGTAAGTGCCTGCCTTTAGTGAGTGGTTAGGACACTGAGAAGTACACTCCAATGAGCCTAAATTTATTAGGAGTAAAATTGCCAACATTCATAAGTTAAACACCATTTGCTGTTACTTTTACTGTTACAGGTTCTACATGAGCCTGCTTTAGCCCCAAGTTTTCACATTCAATACATATTTTTATATCAAATTCAATATAAATTAATTAAAAGAAAGTCAAATTTAAAAAATGTTTTTATTTTCAGATTTGACAAGTCATTACTACAACTCAAGTCTCAAAAATATATCTCTCAGCAATTGCTTGTTTGTAAAGGATTTTATTTCTCCTTTGCTTATGAAGCTTAGTTTGGCTGGATATGAAATTCTAGGTTGAAAGTTATTTTCTTTAAGGGTGTTGAATATTGGCCCCCACTCCTTCCAGCCTGTAGGGTTTCTGCCGAGAGATCCGCTGTGAGTCTGATGGGCTTCCCTTTGTGGGTACCTTTCTCTCTGGCTGCCCTTAGCATTTTTTCCTTCATTTCAATCCTGGTAAATCTGAGGATTATGTGCCTCGGGGATGCTCTTCTTTAGAAATATCTTTGGGGTGTTCTCTGTATTTCCTGGACTTGAATGTTGGCCTGCCTTGCTAGTTGGGGAAATTCTCCTGGATAATATCCTGAAGAGTGTTTTCCACCTTGGATTCATTAACTAGGTATCAATGGAATGTATCTCAAAATAATAAAATCTATTCACAACAAACCAGCAGCCAATATCATACTGAATGGGCAAAATCTGGAAGCTTTCCCTTTGAAATCTGGCCCTAGACAAGGAGGCCCTCTCTCACTATTCCTATTCAATATAGTATTGGAAGTTCTAGCCAGAACAATCAGGCAAGAAAAAGAAATAAAGAGTATTCAATTAGGAAAGGAGGAAGTGAAATTGTCTCTATTTGCAGATGACATGATTGCATATTTAGAAGACCCTATGATCTCAGCCCAAACTCTCCTTAAACTGATAAGGAACTTCAGCAAAGTCTCAGAATACAAAACCAATGTGCACAAATCACAAGCATTCCTATATACCAATAACAGACTTAAAGAGAGCCAAATCAAGAACGAACTGCCATTCACAATTGCTACAAAGAGAATAAATACCTAGGAATACAACTAACAAAGGATGTAAAGGACCTCTTCAAGGAGAACTACAAACCACTGCTCAAGGAAATGAGAGAGAACACAAACAGATGGAAAAACATTCCATGCTCATGGTAAGGAAGAATTGATATTGTGAAAATAGATTCAATGCTATCCCCATCAAGCTACCTATGATCCTCTTCACATAACTGGAAAAAAACATCTTAAATTTCATATGGAACCAAAAGAGAGCCCGCATAGCCAAGACAATCCTAAGCAAAAAGAACAAAACTGGAGGCATCACGCTACCTGACTTCAAACTATACTACAGGGCTACAGTAATCAAAACAGCATGGTACTCTAACCAAAATGGATATATAGACCAATGGGACAGAACAGAGGCCTCAGAGGAAATGCCACACATCTACAACCATCTGATCTTTGACAAATCTGGCAAAAACAAGCAATGGGGAAAGGATTCCCTGTTTAATAAATGGTGTTGGGAAAACTGGCTAGCCATATGCAGAAAGCAGAAAGTGGACCCCTTCCTGACACCTTACACTAAAATTAACTCCAGATGGATTAAAGATCTAAACATAAGACCTAACACCATAAAAGCCCTAGAAAAAAACCTTGGCAAAACCATACAGAATGGGAAAAAATTTTGCAATCTACCCATCTGACAAAGGGCTAATATCTAGAATCTACAAAGAACTGAAACAGATTTACAAGAAAAAAACAAACAAACCCATTCAAAAGTGGGTGAAGCACATGAACAGACACTTTTCAAAATAAGACATAAATGAGGCCAACAAACATAGGAAAAAATATTCATCATCACTGGTCATTAGAGAAATGCAAATCAAAACCACATTGAGATACCACTTCATGCTAGTTAGAATGGCGATCATTAAAAAATCTGGAGACAACAGATGATGGAGAGGATGTGGAGAAATAGAAACACTTTTACACTGTTGGTGGGAGTGTAAATTAGTTCAACCATTGTGGAAGACAGTGTGGCAATTCCTCAAGGACCTAGAAATAGAAATTCCATTTGACCCAGCAATCCCATTACTGAGTGTATATCCAAAGGATTATAAATTGTTCTATTATAAGGACACATGCACACATATGTTCATTGCAGCAGTGTTTACAATAGCAAAGACCTGGAATAAACCCACATGCCCATCCATGATAGACTGGACAAGGAAAATGTGGCACATATACAGTATGGAATACTATGCAACCATAAAAAAAGATGAGTTTGTGTTCTTTGCAGGGACGTGGATCAATGTGGAAACCATCATTCTCAGCAAACTGACACAAGAACAGGAAATCAAACACTGCATGTTCTCACTCATAGGCAGGTGGTTGAACAATGAGAACACATGAACACAGGGAGGGGAGCATCACACGAGGGTCTGTTACGGGGGAATAGGGGAGGGACAGTGTGGGGTAGGGAGGTTGGGGAGGGATAACATGGGGAGAAATGCCAGATATAGGTGATGGAGGGATGGAGGCAGCAAACCACATTGCCATGTATGTACCTATGCAACAATCCCACATGATCTGCACATGTACCCCAGAACATAAAATGCAACAAAATATGTATGTTTTTAAAAAAGAAATGACAGCCCATTAGCTATATCTGGCCCACAGATATGTTTGGGTTAGTTTGTACTGTTTTTAAAAGTTTTAAAATTAATTCTCAATATTTGTAACAATTTTTTTAAAAATCTCAATTCTTGACTTCTTCAGAAAAGTTAAACTATGAGGTGACACTGGCTAATCCTTCATGGCAACAAGTGTCTGGAACTGCATCCAAGGAACACTAGCAATTTAGTGAAGTCTCTGCCCAGCCTGCTTCACTCATTTATGTGGCCTGTGTTGGCCCCTGAAAGGGCTGGAGTTTGAGACTCCCTGATCTACACATCTACCTCAAGCAGAAGCATCAAATCTGAGAGCTTGGCACCACTTGTCATTTTGCCTTGGTGGCCCTCACTTTTAGTATTCAACAGAGAGAGCAAGGACCTCAATGCAAACACTTTCTACTCAAGGTAGAATCTCTTCACTGTTCTTCAAAAGCAAACATGGGTGTGCACACAGAGGACTTCCAAGTTACTATATTAGGATGAGTGTCAGCCCAGACAGGGTATACAGAAGTGACATTTACTACCTAGAGCATGTAACTAAGCTGTGCCTCAGTTCCTAGACCTGTAAAATAAAGAGAAAAAAAAGCTAGATCATGAGGCTGGTGTGACATGAAGGACCTGGAATAGGGCGTGGCACATCACAAGGGCCCAGAACATGATGGCTGCTATTATTCTAGACTTGAGATTGGCCATCGATCATGGAAACCACCTCTCTACGGAGAAAGAATGAAGACAAACATTTCCCACAGTCTGAAACAGAGACATGGGCAAATTTTCACTCCCTAGTGTGTCCCAAACCACAGCAGAAATCTGAGTGTGCTTGTATATGTTATATGTTAAACGAGCAGTCCCAGAAATCCAGTTATTAGTGACTCTTCAAAATCTCTCCATTTCACTAAGGACTGCAGCACGGCCTGGGATAGGTTTTGGAGTAACACAGATGCACATGTCAAGTGTGCACAGCTTCTTTTCCTACCGGTGCACAGAAAACCCCTGAGAGATTAACTTTCCCTGCACAAAAATGCCAAATCTTCCCCAAACCAGTCCTTTCTCTGCCCTAGACTAGGCCCTTCCAACAGCATTCTTTAGCCACTGACCTTGACTACAAATTTAGATTACAACATAAAATTTCTAAAACTGTGATGGCTCTAAAAATTCAGCGTTTCTTCGCAGATTTACATTTTGAAAAGTACATTGTGTTTGAACTCAACCCAAATTATCTGCCACGACTCATGTGATGACACACATAGCAACGTCCTTCCCTCAGCAAAAAATCTTTCTTTTTTCTGAATAAATTTAGGTTTTAAATCATATGAAATCAAGCATTTCTTGTAGAATCTCTTTAAAGAGTGCTTAAAGCTGAGCCAGAGACTGCCATAGATGGCTGGTTTCGTTGCCCCACTCACCCAAATGAGTGAGTGTCTGGGTGGTAAGAACTCCAGTCCCTCTAGCTGCCTACTTATGCGTCTTCCCCAATTAAACTGTAATTGTCCAAATGGCTGGATTTTTATCATCAATAATTTTGGTTTTGCTGGAGTTGTAATGAGATGGATGGACTACCCAAGAAGTGGTACAAAGTGAATTTGTGTCATACTACCATTTTCACTTTTGAAAAGTTCCATAAAACTCTGTGCCCTAAATCCAAAAGGCAGTTTATGGATATTTATCAGAAACCTTCACCATGCTCACTACTGTCTCCTGCCAGCCAGCAGTTAGCACCAGTTGCCAGAGAGAAGGCTATCCATGTCTAGAACAATGTTCGGTTCTGATTTATTTTTCCAACCCCACTAATTTTCTGATACAATTTGCCTATATGCTTATGGTGCTGGCTGGCAGTCAAATTAAACAAGGTAAGGGAATATCATCCCTATTTTCACAAAGTTTATAATTCATACTCAGGAAAAAATACAATCCTATTTTAAAGGGCTACTCTCTACACAGTAATACATATTTTTTCATTTAAATCCTTCAAATGACCATACTATCTATTGTATGTATCACATATATATCTTTGCTAACGATAACACCATTGCAGTTAATAACTGAAGCAGGGGTTTAATAGTGATTTGGCGTGATTTAGTGTCAGCTAACATTTGTAGAGCGCTGCACAAGTACATTTCTCTATTTTTCCTTATGTACTTTGCAGAAGATATCTAGAAGGCAGACAGGACAACTAGTAGAAAAACATTTTATTCTGAGCCTCCATATGATCCAGACATGGTATTTAGGTATACCTCTTTAACAGCGCTAGGACTAGAGAGAGGTGAGGCTTATGGGGTGCAGAATGGAAGGATTATGCATGCACAGAGCTGGCAGCTGAGACCTGTCTCCTTAAACTGTGCATCCCAAGCACCTTGATTACCTCACCCTAGTCCTGACCCTGCATATAAATATTATTACCAGCCACCTTGTGAGTTATACATTATCTTCCTCATTTCAAAAATGGTCAAACTAATACTTAGAAATCTTCAGCAACTTAAGACCAAAGACTTCCGGTAATAAACCTGCTGACCCCATTCTGGTGTTCTTTCTGCCACTGAGGGGCCTATGTCCCGAAGACACTGCCAATTAAACCACACTTGTACGCTGCATGCAAACTGACTCGGTTCCTCCAACTTTCACACAAAATCCACTGTAAATAGTGCTCAATGAAAATTCATATTTAAGCTTTGTTATCACTATTTGTAAACCGAAAATGCTGTATATTTTGAGGTGTGGTAGCTTCTTCAAAATACTGCAATTAGGATATCCTAATTATAAATATAGTTGGGTTTTTATCATCAGTAATCTTGCTTTTTCTGCGATGAAATGAAATTTCACACACAGAAGGTGAATGTGTGTCATACTGTTATTTTCATTTTTATACAGTTTCATAAAGCTCTCTGTCTCCCAGATCCACAGGCAGTTTATGAATATCCACCAGAAACTGTCATCATGTTCGTTACTTTAGTATTTGCCAAAATAAAATACTCAAGTTAATACTTATCCAGCTTCAAAGTCACTAAAAACACAAAAGCTTCAAGCTTAAAATAACTTCATCGTAAAGGGCTGTATATTTTATTTCTTCTTGGTAGCTTTAAATCTACTCACAGCGGTCCCAGACAGAATTTATGGGAATACAATAATATGCCAATTAACTAGAGTCAACCAGTTCCTAATTCTACATCTCTGGAATGTCTTTATTATTAATGGAAATCCCTGCCATGCTCACTGAGAAACAAGAAGGCAAAAAGAAAACCAACCCACTCTTAATTATAGTTATAATTGCTCTTGTAGATGCACGATTCCACACCTCGAGCTTCAAGTTCATGGATCAAACTCAGCCCAGTTGTCTGCTGGGGGAAGCTGATGACACAGTTAGGGCAAGTCACCCAGGAGAAAACCCACAGGCCCATCCACAAAGCACACAGTCAAGAAACATGTCTAATTACACATTTGTTCTTGCCGTCCCTTCCCTGTGGTTTAAACGCCCAGTTGCCATTAGATGTATCTGATGAGAAACAGAATGAAAGGCTGGCTGAAGTTAGGGGCTGCAGCTCCGCCATGAACTCTAGTGAGATCTATGTGCAGCCCATAACAAGTTTTCAAACCCATTATCAAGAAGTAGAGGGGAGATGAATGTGTGAATGCTGTTAAGGCACAGGCCAGGGATTCTGTCAGAGAAACTGAAGTGAAGAAACTTGATCAGAGAATAGTGAAACCCACATGCTGTTTCACAGACATGTTGAGTCTCTTTAGAGTATGCAGCATATCAGGAGCACAGGAGCCCATCTGACGCTCAGTATTGCCACAGAGGGACTTGGCATACCCTACAGCCCATGAGACCTTGCAGTCCCTTTGCTCACTCTGTTTTCACCTTTACGCAGGATTAACTGTCATGGCAGTTGGGGGGGTCTTTGTTACTAGAGGGAATCTTGAAGCTCTAAGCTCCTTTTAAGCTTTAAAAGTAGGGGTGACAACGGCGTTAATGTGCCCTGGTTTTCAATGTCATGCTGGCATTGTTATAGTCAGCAGCCCCGGGATGAAAGGGATGGATGGTCTGCTCTCGCAGTTATCACTGCATTTGCTTCGGTTCATTAGTGCTTTGACTCGCTCCAGAAAGTGTGGTTCCACCATGATGGGGAAGGTCTCCAAGTCATACCCACTCCCTGAGGGAATCTTTCCCAATCTAGACATTTCACAAAATTATAAGACAGGTTTTCCCAACATCCATGTGGAACTTTATTTAGTCCTTTCCCAGTATGAGTTTTACACATAAAGGCTTCATGATACCACCAAATGGTCATCTATGTTAATCAAAAAATAGATTACTTCTATCTGAAAACCCATTTAAAGAAAAAGTTTCCTATTTTCATCACTAATCATTTTTCTATTATAAGTTTTTCCCAGTCCTCATTTTATTTGTTTGAATTGATTGCAATATTCCCCTGACTCCAACAGAAGAGACTCCTCTGCATTGAATGGAGTTCTAGGCTTCTTCTTGACTTTGCCACAAAAGCCTTTGCAGGTCAGCCCTTGACAATCAGCTACAGGGGTTCAGATTATGTAACTACTGAGGAGAGTGACCTCATTTTGCTCTCCATTCCCACATTCATTAATTCCTGACTCCAGGAATGGCTCTCTCCAATCTAGTGCAAACCAGAAAGTGGAGAGAGGGAGATAAGGCTTCCCTCGGGACTAGATTCTTACCTCATGCTTCTAGCCCATCTTCACTGCTGTCAAACTTGAGGTCACTTAGCACTTTACTCATTTTAGAAATAAGACTCCATCATTTTTATTTCCTACCTGTAGCAAGTAGTTAATTTAAATACAAGGCTTATATACCTTACAGATTCTCCTTAAATTGTCTTAATTGTATTTCTTAGCAAACTATAATTCTTATCAACTGGTTTCATGTAAAAAGTTTCTTTAAAAATTGTTTTAAGGATATTTTCTTACTCATTAAAAATGACAGTGTATTTCAAACAAGACTATCTGCCTCAGTTTCCTCATTTATAAGAAAAACAGAGCTAACCATTCCTATTTCATAGTGTCCTGGTGAGAATTCACACTTAGGACAACATCTGGCACATAGAAAATAGTCAATGTTCTCTTACCGAATACAAACACAGCAAAACACCAATCTTGTGATAGGTTCTCAATAAATGG
This sequence comes from Cheracebus regulus, assembly GCA_963574635.1. Classification (NCBI taxonomy): domain Eukaryota; kingdom Metazoa; phylum Chordata; class Mammalia; order Primates; family Pitheciidae; genus Cheracebus; species Cheracebus regulus. Next base: position 64,570 of record CAUYQU010021893.1, on the reverse strand, counting down.
TAGTTATTGTATTTTCCTAGTTAGTTACAGACTGGAAAAGAATGAAAGTGAGACTTTTCAAAAATTGTTTGTAGAGACAGGTTCTCACAATGTTACCCAGGCTAGTCTTGAACTGTTGGTCTCAAGCAATCCTCCTGCATCAGCCTCCCAAACTGTTAGGATTACAAGTGTGAGCCATGTCACATGGCTGTGAGCCTTTCTGACATAATGTCATTAGGACACCTGGGAGTGTCTTTCTTCTTCCCTCTTTCTCCCATCTTCCCACCTATTCTTTCTCTTCTTACCTCTTCTCCTTTTTACTTTTAAATCAAATATGCTGGTGGTTGAAGCGAAAGAAAAAAGAGACGGAAACACATAAAAGTTTAGGTCTAAAAAAGAAGCACTCACTGGAAAATAATTTGGCCTCTGCTTAAAAGTACACAATTGCCAATACAGAGCCAAAAGAAATTTGCGATATATTCCCAGCAGTTGGTATTTAATTAGCAATCTGCTATTGTCAATTGGCTCTGCTGTTACAAAATAAATCATTCACAGGCTATTTTGAAGAGGTTGCCACCACCATTTCATCAATCTTCTCATCAGCTTTGTCATTACAGATCTCAGTGATTTCTCACCTTTTCAGGAACTCTACATGAAACTGACCTTGAGAAGTATTTGACCACTATCATCTCAGCTATTAAATGTCAGACTCAGACATCTCAAACTGTGTGTCAAGACACTACATTCTGGCAGCAACGAACCCATTACCTTTATTCTCCCTCATAAAGCATGCTCTTTGGGCACCCAAAATTGTATGCTACAAGTTCTCTCACGAGTCTAGTTTTATTGCAGATGTCTTTGAAAAAAAATGTCTGTTGCCAGCTATATTCACTTCTAGACTTTTGATGGTCTGTGCCTGAACGTTATGCAAATCATGTCTGCTCATCTTTACTGGGTGAAAGCAGCAGCAGGGGTGGGCAATAAGAAATGCTCAGCAACCTGTTCCCTTAGCATTTTCCAGCCTTATCTGTTAAGATTATGAGTTCCTCAAATTGTATTCTCTACTCTTATCAAAAAGAGTCACGATGAGCCTGTTCTATTTCCGCAGAGGGGCCAGGAAAGAGTGGGAGGGCCAAGGGACCCTGCGCACAAGGGACCCACTGATGTCAGACTTCACAGTAAACCCTCCCGGGTTCAGGCTTCTTGTCACCTCTGCGTCTTTGCCGCTGCGTTGATTGCTATCTGGCACACTCCTTTCTCTACTCCCCTTTCCATTCACTCATTGATTCCTTTTTGTTCAGTGAACATTTATTAAGCACCTACTACCTTCCAGGCATTGTTCAATGCTCTGGGAATATGAAAGAGAACAGGCCATTTGAAGTCCTTGCTCTGATACAGATGCCACTCTAGTAAGATGACAGCCAATAAACCAATACATATACACTTTTCCAGTAGTGATGAATGGTACACAAAAATCAAATGGTGAAGTGAGGGAGCATAAAAGGAGGGCAGGTCTACTTTGTGTGGGGTTTCAGGAAAAGGTCTTTATGAAGAGGTGCTATGTGAGATAAGACCTGAATAAAAGAAGCCAGTTGAGCTGAGAGCTTTAGGAAGAGCCTTCTAAGTGGGGAGACCTGCAAATGTGGTAGTGGCCAGGGACATGAAGGTGACAGGTGGGGTCAGAGGCCAGGGAGGCTGGCGGGTGGGAACAAGGGATAAATGCTATGTGGTGGCCACAGGTACTTTTTGGTAACATGGGCCTCTTTAGTAGTTGAGCAGAACCTATGGATCCTTCCCAGAATTTGGTTTTTCAACACAAATATAAAAGATCGCAAAAGAAACAATTTTTTTTTGAGACAATGTTTACAAGGAAACAATGTGTTATGCAGTTAAGATGCATACTTCTTGGCCTAGTGCGGTGGCTCACACCTGTAATCCCAGAACTTTGGGAGGCTGAAGCGGATGGATCACCTCAGGTCGGGAGTTCAAGACCAGCCTGACCAATATGGAGAAACCCCGTCTCTACTAAAAATACAAAATTAGCCAGGCGTGGTGGTGCATGCCTGTAATCCCAGCTACCTGGGAGGCTGAGGCGGGAGAATCACTTGAACCCTAGAGGCAGAGGTTGCAGTGAGCTGAGATGGTGCCATCGCACTCCAGTCTGGGCAACAAAAGCGAAACTCCATCTCAAAATATATATATGTATATATATATACACTTCTTACGAACACATAAAAACAAGCTCTTATGGTGGTTCTACCATAATTTGAAGTCAAGATGAGCATAAGTAGTGTTTTGAGATCTCTGCAACAACTGTTATGTGATAGGAAGTATCTGTGATTTCTACTGATGAAAGTCACAAAGACTGCTGATACTACTGTGATTTGTGGCTACAGTCAGGACATGAGGAAGTACTAAATTTTAATTAGAGGTTAGTGAAAATAAATGTAAAGTTTGCCCCAGATTTACAAACTCTCTGAGATCTCCTGAGTCTGTGGACCAAGGATCAGGTGGCTCTTGGTCTTGTGGATTTCACTCTCAAGGGACAGAAAAAGCCCCAGGAAAAACACGCAGGCTGCCCTCTACCTTCTGTTCAAACCAGGATGTACCCAGAGTCTTCCTCGATTCTGTCCTCTGTCCAGCACCCTCACTGCCCTGGGAACCCTTTATCCTAGAACTTTCCACATGATCCTGTGATCACTGCCTGTTTGTGTTTTCTGCATATGTAGTTCCTGTCCTAAGAAAGACTGTAGGCTTTCTGCTTTTGTATAAAGTGTGCAATGCCTGGGACGTGCCAGCTACTCAGTGAGTATTTGCTAAATAAATAAAGACAGAGAGGCTTTTGAAAGAATTACACTTGAAATCTAAGCTGCCAACATTGTTTTGAAGGGCATATTTTGCTTTCAGAAACAGGTTACATGTGGAAATACATGACAATTAAAAAATAGTACCATCAGAACTGGAAATGAAAACATTGTCATCTTTGACAGTGCTGACAATGTTGAGGGGATTGAAAAAAGACAGACAGAAAAATTAAAAGTAGATTAACTGAAAAAAGGATAATGCAGTTACCTAAAGACCAAGGTTGTCTGGTGTTTAATATCACACAAGCCTTTGCAGGAAAACAGAAGGCAAAGTGGGCAAAGTGGGTAAGCAGTGTGCCCATCAGCTGTAAACCAACAGATCAAAAGCTCAGGCTTGTGGGTGAGCTTCCTGAAGTCTTCACTTTCTCCCATTTGTCTTTAGAATAAGCTTCCCATTTTAGACAACAGCCCAAAGCTGCCTAACTCCAGCACACTGCCATCCATCCAAGATAAAGGAAAGAGCAGGATAGAATTTTCTCCAAGCCTGGGCCACATCCAGAGTCTGGCTGGATCTCTGCACACTAGGGCTGGTTTTCAGCCCCTCTCCTCATTTGAGGATAGGAACAGAATTCAAGGCTTGAATCTTAATCTGTATGAGACAGATGCACTGGCTTTATACATGCTGAGCTCCATCATTTAAGAAACAACGTAAAACATTCGTTCATTCAACGCATTTTTGTTAAAGCTTTTTATGTGCCAGACTCCTTGGATTAAAAAACAAAACAAAAACAACGCATGGGTGAATTTACACAGTCGCAGTCCTTGAGTTGGTGGGAAAGCCAACAGGTAAATCCAAAACCACAGAAAAAGGCAGGGATATTTGTAAGGGAAGTTTTCCTAAGGCTGAGGAAAAATTCACCAAAGATGCAATATTTGAGCAGAGATAACAGGCGCAAGTAGAATAATCTGTAATCTTAAGAACCATGTGTTAGCAGAAAAGGCAGCACCGATCGCTGAGAAATCAGAATCACTATTAGGACCTACCTACTCCCAAGGAGATTTACAAGTTTCCTGGGCTTGTTAATCATTTGATCATGTTTGACTAACGAACTAATGGAAATATCCATGGCTTAGAAATGTTGACACCACAAATGACTATTCAGCTCTAGTTCTAATCACATGAAGGCTTAGGAGCTTATAAGAGCAGCAGGCTGGATACTAAAAGGTCCCATTTGTAAATTATTTCATTCAACTTGCAATGAGTATGGTCCTGGCATTGTGCTAAAGACAAGACAATAAAAGCTGACCAAACCACGGACCTGCAAACTTGGTTTCACAAAGAAATTACCAAGCAACTCTGCCTAAGTTGTATAAGCAGCAGCATGGAGGGTGCCATGGGATAATGCTAGAAGAAATCTGAATTAGACTGTAGTGAAATTCATAAGCACTGCAAGGAGATCACTGATATGGTAGTTGACTTTTGTCATTAAGGGAGAACACAATGCTTTTGATGATTACAATTATGAACTTGGAATTCCGAATTAAAAACTCAACTGCCATTTATTTGCTGTATGATCTTTAAAGTCTAAGTTTTCTCATCAAAAAACGGGAATAATTATGACTATAACATAGGATCTTTGTCTAAGCACCTTACTTGCGTTAAATATTTTAATAATTTAAATAATAATTAATACTTTAATTAAATAATAATTTAAATAATTTATCAAATAATAATTTGAATAATGTATCAAATAATAATTTAAGTAATTTAAATAATTAAATAATAATTTAAATAATCTATTAATTAAATTATTTAATTCAAGTAAGGTGTTTAGACAAAGGAAGCACTCAGCACTTCAACACCTGTGATTATTTTTCATTTACAGTCATGCATGTAAATAACATGTATGTAAATAGCATACACACATACATGTGTGCATGTAAATTTACATACAGTCATGTATGTGAATAACAGGATCTTTGCGATGATTATTTAATTCAAGTAATGTACTTAGGCAAAGGAAGCACTCAGCACTTCAACACCTGTGATTTTTCATTTACATACAGTCATATATCACTTAATGATAGAATACATTCTGAGAAATGTGTCATTAGGAAATTTCATTATTGTTTGAACATCATAGTGTGTACTTACACATACCTAGGTGCTACAGACTACTACACACATAGGTTATATTGTATAGACTATTGCTCCTAAGCTACAAGCCTGTACAGCATGTTACTTTTCTGAATATTGTAGGCAGTTGCAACACAATAAATATATGTGTGTTTAAACATATCTGAACATGGAAAAGGTACCATAAAAGTACAGCAGAAAAGTGTAAAAAATGGTATACCCATATAGGGCACCCACCATGAATGAAGCTTGCAGGACCATGAGTTGCTCTGAGGAAGTCAGTGGGTGACTGGTGAGTGCATGTGAAGACCTGGGATGTTACTGTATACTGTTGTAGACATTATACCCACTGTACATGTGGGCAAGCCTACATTTATTTAAAAATTTGTTTCTTTAATAAAATTAACTTTAAATTTTTTATTTTTTAAACTTTTGACTCTTACAATAACACAGTTTAACTTAGAAACACAGTTTATAGTTGCATGAAAGTATTTTCCTTCTTTATATCCTTATTCTGTAAGTTTTCTCGATTTTTAACATTTTAAATTTGTTTGTTTACTTTTAAAACTTTTTTTACAAAAATGAAGACACACTCATTACCTTAGGCCCATATCAGTTCAGAATCATCAAAACATCATTAGATGATAAGAATGTTTCTAATTCATTATAATCTTATGAGACCACTGTTTTATATGTGTTCTGTTGTTGACAAAAATGTCATTATGTGACACCTGACTGTATTTTTAGTTAGTAAAAGACCAAGCTCAAGTTGATTTGCTTTTGAAATCCAGTTACCCTGGGCTATTATTGGTAGGTCAAAAAGTTTACTTTTATTTGTAATGAAGCAAGATGCCACCTTATTTTAAATCTTCAAAATGATGTCTTTTGAATTCAATATGGAAATAAGAAACAGTATGACACAGGGTTTGAGTATATCAATTTTTCTCTTGTTACTGTCTCACATACATACGCACACGTGCACACACACACATAACCTCTGGTACACATACTGAAGATACTTTATGTTTCATTTAGTTCAAGGTTCTAAGCTGCTGGGCAAACTAACAGCTTTTAAGAGTTTCACAGGTAAAATAATAATGCATGTGTGGAAGGGGACTAGGGGTGCAAATGAAATCCCATTCCTGCTGTAACAACTTTATGGAATGCCTATAATTACATATTTAACAAGTCTAATGATACATTTCAGAGAATACATTTATGACCACCTCTAAAGAAAACCATTAGCTGGCTACACTTAGAAAACAGGGAATTTATTTTTTTCTCCTTTGCCTCCTGAACAGAACGTGACTATTTGGGGGTTCATTTACTGCTGGCAAATGGCCATTTCCTGCCTCTAGACAAAAAGGCTTAAAAGAACTTATTAAAAAAACAGCTGAAATCCTCTCTAGACATCTAATAACTTATAAAGAAAAGAACGTTTGATGAGTCAGTGCGAATGAATCAGGGACATATGGATCCTATTTCCCTTGAGTTTAAATTTGTAGAGAGAAGAACTCCGAAAAATGAACTTTGTAGATGTCACTGAACCCAAGGGAAAAACATACGAGATAATTACTCAACTTAATACATTCCTAAGCTGCCCTGGTGCTTAGCTGAAGCACACCCAGGTCATTTGTAGTTCCATTTGCACTGTCAAATGCACACCCCATCAGGCTCTAATTGTTTTCAGAGTACAATTTGGAATAGCAGAAAATATTAAGGTAGGTAGTATTCTCAGCAATGAATTATAATATAGAAATTCATTTCCCAATTACTTAAAGAAACTTAATTGTGCCAGTGGCAGGGGGTCCTAGAAGCATTGGGGGTGACACATATCTCCACATCCAGGGTCTGATTCACATGTGGGTGGTATAAACAGGCTCCAGTAAAGGACAACGGGGTACCAACCAGAAAATCATCTCTCGCAGCCATGCTTAATGGTGCCTTCATGTCCAGGGAGAATTAATTTGCTTCACATGACTGGGTACTTTATTCTCAAAAGTTTTTTCAGGAACCAATATAATTACATAAGATCCATGAGATAGACCTGTTGGCTTTATTTTTAAATCTGCCTACAATAAGTACTCAAAGAAGAATTCAGTTGTATATGTTAATGATTTTTACTAACTTCTTATTAAACACATCTCTTGCGCACAGGCATCGGAGGCAATATCCCGAGACAATGATTACTATAAACAGGATATTGGGAATATACTAAAATATACTTTCTAAAAGACGGCAAAAGGCCTCTACTGTGTACAGGGTGCCACAAAAGCTGTCCAGCAACTCTCATGGATATTTAGTAAGAGTTGAGTTACATCATATGTAAACTTCATCAAACTCATTTACTGGTCAACCCATGTCAAGTGCTTGTGAGTACAAAGTAAGCTGTGGACACCCCAGGACTAGCTAGACAATATGGCCCCGACCCTAGGCTCCTAATCCCTTGTTAGAAGGCCAGTGGTAAACTAGTCGAGAGGAGAGATTTGTTCTCACAGTTTTCACTTAACATAGCCTTTTCCTCATTGAAGAGAACAAATGGGAGTTTGTACTGCAGTATATCCTAGCCATAAAAGACGTTGAGAGCAAGTGGTCTAATCTTTCCCAACCACTAGCTGGATGAATTTTTAAAATACAAGCTACTCTCCTCTCAGATATTCTGATACAGTAGATTTAGGGTCTGCCCAAGTATCTGATTTAAACATTTTTTTCCAAATGATTCTCACTCTATCTTACAAGTAAGGAATAGGTCCAGGATGATTGTCACATCTCCAAGAATATTCTTGTCTCACTGACAATCTGGGTAACCCCTTGGTCATTAGGGGAGAACTTCAGTAGGTAATAGGGCAGAAGCAGTAGCCCAGACTAAGCGAAATCAGCTGGTGAGAAACAGGCAACATTTATGTTGTAAAATATATACAACTGAGTTGTTCTTAGGCAACCTTCAAGCTCTAATGTCAGCACATAAAGTGAAAATTTCACATGAGAAAACTTATTCTTTAGAAATTCTTTAGAAAGGCACTATGCTGGAAACTGACACATCACATCTCACTAAGTCCAGCAAATCCAGTTTTGTCTCTAGCTTTAGGGGGCATTGCTGGATCTTTTTTTAAAAGCCTCCATGAGCAAAAGGTGAAGTTTTTGGCTTATACGGAGGAGCAATGTCAGAAAAGCAACAACAACAGAAAGTCTTGACATATTAGCATCATATCAATGCAGAAAGAAGCTAAGGAACATGTGCAAATTTGGACCAATTGGAAGCAAAGTGAATTCATATGTCTTATTTCATTCAATGGTTTATTGTGAAACTTAAATAATATCATGTAGATATTTTTTTCTTCCTATCTCTTTTTTTAAAAGAGTGCACATAACAGAGGCTGTTTGCATAGCTCCTCCCTGCCACTGGCTGTCACTTGCCCTGGTGCCCAACAGTTCACATGCGAGGTGGCTGCAACCCCTGCAGTGGAATCGAGTCTAAAGTCACTATTTCAGAATCCATCTGGAGCTTCAGTTCCCTGCCTGAGGCCCTCAACCTGGGATCACAGATGTAAATCTGACCAGGTTTTAGTAACTTCTATTCAACACAAGTTTAGTTAACTGCAGATCCCCCAATATTCTTCTATTCTCTGCTTCTTGCAAATGAATAGTATCCTCACTAAAAGGTTGGGGTTTTCTGCCATGGGACTTTGAAGGAGTTCATAAATAGAAATGAAGACAATATAACCCAATTACAGGAGAGCATGTTAGCCAGCCCTTCTGCCATTGGGCTCACCATTACAGCCTCCAGTGGTGCATGGCCAGAGGCCCACAATCTTGTGATGTTTCTTCTAGCATGTTTTCTGTTGAGCCATGACACTGGAGAAACAAGTGCTTTGCCAGACCTCTCTGGGTTTCTTATCCTAGTGAGTAGCAATGGCATCACCAAAGGAATCTAGTCTTTCCAGAGGAGCCATCTCTTTGCCTAGATGTGATTAGAGAAACAATGAGATGGTTTCAGCTCTGGCCACAGCTTCTACCTGAAATAGCACCCTGGCTGAAAACATTGCCCATCAACAAGCAAATCATTTAATTCCACCAAAGTGGGCAAGTGTCTTTTTTGTTTTCCCTGGGTTGGGCTAGATGACAGTGTCAAAACTGTTAATTTTCCCTTCAATCAGGGCAGCATACGAGTCCTGGTCCATCAAGGTAGAGGGCAAGGAAAAGGTTTCTTTTTCCTCCCTACCTAGAATAGATGAAGGTACATGCTCCTAGCTCCAGAAACTGTTGTCAGGATGTCCTTGAGTAGGACCTCCCAATGTTGTTTTTATCCCTGTGTCTGATGTAGATCCAACCACATGCTCAGAGGTTTATTTTCTATTTATAAAAATGTCACATCATTTGGATAATCAGCACATTTAATTTCATAAGGAGCTTTAAAAGTTGGCTATTTTGAAACCACCATATAATCCAGATCGTTTACAGAAAATCAACATGGCGGCCTCTCCTCCTACACTAAATGGGTCAAGGTTGTTAATATCAGCTCTAAAGATACACCCGTATGGGGGTTGGTAATCATCTTAAAGGCATACAGACAGCACATGCAAATGTTGCTCGATCGTTGGTATGCCACTGGAGGAGCCTGAGCGTAAGGCTTCCGACTGACCTGATTGTGCTATGAAGACATGGGCAAAGGTATGGCCAGGATGCATCAGTGGGCCTGCTCCAGAAGACAGACGTCAATGGCACAGAATCCTGGAGCTAGAAGAGACATGCCCACCCTCCCTATTTTACAGATGAAGGAACTGAGTCCAGAGAGATAGAGTTAACTGTTTCAGGCTATGTAAGAGTAGGGAAGAATCTGATTAGACCATCAAGTTTCCTCTTTCGAGTGAGAGTACACAGTGGTGGTTATAACTGCACCCTACCTCTTCCTACCCTACTTCCAGGAGCCACAGTTCCCATTCTTGGTGCATGGAAGAGGAGCTGAGCTTCTGTTACACGGTGGACTCCTGAGTACTTTCCTGCAGACTTGGAACTTCTAAGCCAAACTTTGCAAAGGGATCCATTTTTTTTCAAACACATCAATCCCAACCCTAGGAAGATCCTGCTCATATCATCTGAGCAAACTGCATTCTCTCTCTCTTTTAATACTTGCACCTTCAAGTTTGATTTTAAAGAGTGTCTGCTTCACCTGTCTCATGCTATTTCTTAGCCTCTACTCAGTGCTGGCTTCTGTTAATGTGTGTTTCCTATCTCCAGGTTGTAGTAAAGGAGGAAAATACAGCCATCAGAAAATTAATTAGTTAATTACTATCTTTTGATATTCCTGCAGGATGAAGGAAAATATTGGAAGACTGATTTTATAAAAGCATTCTAACTAAGTTTACTATTAGGACAGTGACTTTCAAATATTTTTCCAGCTAACACATTTGAAGGATGTAAAATACTCTCATCAAAAACAGTGGCTCAACATCGCAGAGGTTCTCTGAAAGGGATAGAATAAACTAATTAAAGCATATAGTTTTTAAAAAAATAACCTTACATATGATTCTCGACCTTCCCTTTTCTCTAGTTAAAAATTATTTTTGAGTTGTAAAAACTTAAAATGGGTAGCCATTTCATTTTGCTAAAATATACTGCATTTTGCCTCAGTTTGGGTTCTTCCCTTGAGCCAACAGAATGGGCTCCGTGACTCTTATCGACTGCCCGAATATCTGGGACATCTTCAAGTGATCTTCCTTAAGAAGAACCTCCCAAAATGGTTGGGAACATGATCGCTGTGCTCCATATCCCTCAGCTTTAACATCATTTTTAATTCCTGATTCCACGTGGCAAAGAAATCTCAGAGAAAGACCCTAATCAACCTATTTGAGTTCTATTCTTGTACACAGCTAATCTGGATAAAGTCCCCAGCCCTAGGCAGGCCACAAAAACAGGGTTACAGTAGAACACGAAAGTGCCTTATTAGTTGACTTAAAACAATTCCTTTAACTGTCACATCTGGGAAATTAAAGATTCTAAAAGAACTACCTTGAAGAGAGTTTTGTCAGACAGAATGCGTCTTCGGGCCACGCCTCTGCCATGAGACACGTCAGGAGTCAGATAAATATTGATTTCCTTTCCCTTTTTCTTCCCTCTTTAACCCCTTCATGTGCCTCTTCTACATCCCCTAGAACTTCTTGTAGAAGCTCCAGACCTAGTGGCAGTATATGTGAATTACCCCTCACGCCTATTTAAACAAAATCCCAACCCACCCCCAAACCACTCATCCCCAACAGAGTATTTTTTCAGGTTCTCTCTGCACAAAACAAAACATTTGCTGGACTTCGATGAGCTCTCCACCAGAGCAACACTGGGGAGCAGGGCATTTGGGCAACCTCACCTCAATGCCTAAGAGTGTAATTCGAGCCCTCCCCATGGCTGGCTAACTGGCTAACTGGCGCAGCAAAGTCCATCTTATACCACGTATCATGCTTTCTGCTGACTACAACAGGGTCATGCAGCATGAAGGCAACACTGGATGTTGCCTTGGGGCTTTATTTCTGGCTTCAAAACCTTGTCGTGCCAGTGGTAAGAGATACTAAAGCAGGGTGGAGCTGGAACTGTCCCTGGATCTGTCCATTTGGCAAACTCCCTTGTGGGGAAGTGTATGGTGACCCCAAGCACTGGAACACCCCCATCAGAAGGGGAGAAGCTTCCTTGGGGCTTGGCTTTTATTCTCACAATGGGAACAATGACAGCTGGTCACAAATACCAACAAGGACAGCCTCAGGGTGATAAGAGATTATCTGGGGAGATAGGGAAGGGGAGAGGAGGGGAGGGAGGGGGAGGGAAAAGGAAGGAGAAGGGAAAAGAAAAGAAAGGGAGGAAAGAGAGAAGGAAGGAAGGGGAGAGGGAGAAAAGAAAGAAGGAAGGACAGAAAGAGAGAGAAGGGAAGGGAAGGGGAAAGAAACAGGAAAGGAAGGAAGGAGGGAATTGAGAGAAGCAGGAAGGAAGGGAGGGAGGAAGAAAGAGGGAGGGAGAAAGAAAGGAAAGGAGGGAAGAGAGAAGAGAGGGAGAAAAAGAGGAGGGTAGGGATACAGGGAGAGAAAAAGAAAGAGGTAGAGAAAAAATATAAACTGTTAGCAAGTCACCAGGGTTCTTGAAGAGAAAAAGCAACACAGCATATCTGCAAAGTCTAGGAATAATTGTCCTCAGTGCTGTCACAGCCTATGAGGGTCATGGCTCCACCTGAATGTCATGTTTGGGCCAGACAAAAGGTATATTTCTGTGGCAGCATATGAGGATGAGGATGATGATTACCCTAACCACACTGCTGCACAGGATGTGACCATTTCAAAGAAGGAATTACTTTTTTCAAGCACGCGAATTTCAATACTAAATTCCACCAAAAACTAAGGCCATAATAGATACTCAGATGATGTTTGTGGACATAAAAAGACTCCTGAGGGAGAGCACGGAGCATTCCATTTGCTCCTTCCAAGTCTCCGAATGTGAACCACACCCCTGCACGGCACAGACTGGAGGATGGCACATTATGCTTTTGCATAAGTATAAACAATAGTCCACAGGGATTTGGAGCTTGTTTTGAAATATATAATTTTCCCATCATAAATGTAGGCATCATTTCATGTTTTGTTTTAAACTCCTTTTTAAGAATCACAAAGATCCTAAGGCATTTCGCGTCAGAGACATAAGGCAGGCCCCACACTGGGGTTTTTTTGGTGATCCATAATGTGATGCTAAAATAAAAGTCGCAAACAATTTTTAACACTGCATATGCTCAAAGACCTCTGCCAAGGAGGGGAGAAAATAGTCTTGGCACCAGAAGCTAAAGTGCAGTAGTTCCTTTGTGATCGGTCAGGAGGAAACAAGTGACCGTGTCCTTGACCTTGTCTAATCAGCGTGAGAGCAGCATCTGAACCATCCAGGGGGCTGGACATGCAACCTCTACAGTGGATTCCCAATTCTGTTTTCTGGGGTAGAGAAATCTGATCAGATTCTTCAGCAGTTTGCGAATGATGTACCTGAATACTGGAAGGCAGGGGAGGGTGATAAGGCCAACTGCTTCTACGCGGTAGAAACCAACGTCTCTATTTCCAAAAGACGTCAAGGATGAACTCAAAGCTGATTTTGTCTCTGGCTCTCATCAGCTTACCAAGAGGTCTAGACCACACTGAGTCAGGTCTGAGAGCCTTGGCTGGCATCAAATTGCAGAGCTGGACATCTGGCCCAGAGCAATGCTGCCACAGCTACACAGCATCTCAGTATTCCCTGCCACATCTGTAGGCTTGCTACTTCAAGTGACAAACGGCAATACCACAGGTGTTGTGTTTCCCTCCGAAGGCAAAGAGTAAACTATTTAAATGACAAGTAGACGGTATTTAACATTTTGAACAACAATCTGTTTGTGCTAAAAGCATAGTTTAAAAAAAATGATGGTGGGCAAAGACCCAAACCCTGCATGCGAGGAGAGAAAACTACTACCTTCCTCCTACGTAAAAGAAAATCTACTTAGGTTTCGAAAATGCAGCTGAGGTTCTTCCCTGCCAGAGATTTCCAATCTAGCCAGGTGACCTAACCAAGGGCCTTCAAAGATGAACCCAAGATTTCTCCGTTGAACTGTCCCCAGCTCAGAACAATGGGATCTGTCTGGGGAGGAAAGCAGTATAGGTAGGAAGGAGGATATTAGGGAACTCCTTTGGAGTAGTACAGTGGGAAGAAGTCCATCCCCAGCAGCTCACAGCGATGATGCTGGGGCCAGGCCTCAGGGGAACCATGGGCTCCCCTTTGGATAGCTGCAGGTGGACACAGCTTTACCTAGAGCCTCCTATAATGCCGGGGTCCTGTCCATCCAGCTGCTTCTTTATTATTGATGGGAGGATGAGAGGGGTTCAGGTTTCCTTCATGACACAACTGATCCTTGATCTGTATCTTAGGGTTCCACATTTAAAAGTTCTCAGGGGCTAGGCACGGTGGCTCATGCCTATAATCCCAGCACTTTGGGAGGCCGAGGTGGGTGGATCAGAAGGTCAGGAGTTCAAGATCAGCCTGACCAACATGGTGAAACTCCGTCCCTACTAAAAATACAAAAATTAGCTGGGCGTGATAGTGCATGCTTATAATTCCAGCTACTCAGGAGACTGAGGCAGGAGAATTGCTTGAACTGGGACCTGGGAGGCGGGGAGGTTGCAGTGAGCAGAGATTGAGCCGCTGAACTCCAGCCTGGGGACAGAATGAGACTGTCTCAAAAAAACAAAACAAAAAAAAGTTCTCAGGAAACCCATTGATCTTTCGTCTCAGAATCTTCATCTTAGAAGGCTTATCTACTGACTAACAGGATTTTCTGGGAAACCAAACACATGGTGCTATGTGCTGTAGGATGCTTGCTCCTTTAGGGTATCTGAATATCGAATATGACCACCGTGACTTGGAAATATCTCACAATATCAGGCCATTTGTGGCTCTAAAGGGTGAAATGCATCCTATTCTACTTTTCTGTGGAAAAAATGGCAAATATGTACATTGTCCCAGAGACCAATAGCCAAATGCCATAAGTCCCTGGGGTAGAACAATAGAACAGGAACTGTAAAAACATTTCTTAGCCTAACTTCCAGATAGGAGAAGGGGTGTCAGAGCTGCAGAGTGGGGAAATCCCTATTCCACAAAGAATTATATTTTTATATTGCATAAAAAATAAGGAATGCATGAAATTGCATTTGATAACACAGAGCAGCCACCTCAGCTTAGAAATCTAGGCCACATTTCCATTGTTCAATTCCATAACAGTCCCTTATTTTGCTCACCTATTTCTGTAATAAAGTTACTACTTGAGAAAAATGGTGCACTTAGAGAAAGGTTATCATGCTACCTGCTGTCAATTTTTACTGCCAACTCTGGTATTCTTTTCTTTTGGTTTTCTGAACTCAGAAGTTCTTAAGACTTAATTTAGCTGAAAATGCCAGTGGGTAATCTTCAGCCCCTGACTGCCTCATGTTTGATCCCTGGGTTTCACTGCCACCTTACCTCTTCAGTCATGATTTTCATTTCTTTGTATTTCTCTTCTGTGTTGTGAGATAATTCATCTATCTGATTTTCTCACAGCAATAATTCAGTTCTCAGTAGTGAATATTCTTTTTCTTTTTTAAAAACTTTTCAACTCTAGAGTCATTATGTTTTCCAGTTCTAAGTCATTTTTGTGCCTCAGTTACAGTCTTTTGAGAATTCTCCTTCCTTTTTTTTTTTTTGTTAAAGTACTGCTTTAGCTTTTCTGCTAGAGCTGCCACTGTTTGAACCACTGCACTGTGTGTGCAGCAGGACTCCTACCCTTGGGTTTCTGAGTCCTCTTAAATATATGCTGTGCCCTTGCAGTTCAGACTTTGGGGAAATTAAACAAGTGGATGGTGGACAACAGACATGAATTTCCTTCTTCTGGCCACTGGGACTCCAGTCAGGCCTTTCTGGGTGTGGAAGTATCCAGCCACACCAGCTGGTGGCAATTTATGAAATTAAATGTAAGCAAATCAACCACTGTGCTGGGAAAGAAAAAGTGTACATTCCCGATGGTTTAGAAATCAGAGAGCAAGTTAATGGTGAAATGTAAAAACCCATCAATTATATGACAGCATCAATTATTTATGGGGAATGACAGCCACAAACCATGAAATTTGTAAATGTTGAATAATAAACTCAGCTAAGTAAGAAAAGTATGGCCACTGATGGGAGAATCACATTACATGGATTCCTCTTTTTGTTTTTTAAAGGAAAATTCTGAGGGAACCTGACCAGCTAAGAGTTTCAGAAAATGCAACCTTGTCCACCAAACCCAGGCCTTGCCTCAGGCATGGCTGATTGACCCACAAATGGACAGACACAATCATGATGGGGCCACACGTAAGCAGGTAAATGAGAATAAAAGACAACATGCAAAATGACGATAATAATGAAACAAAGACATGAGAGAGACACAGAGGCGGAGCGAGAGAGAATGAAAATGAGCTACCTTGGTTCTTATTGGATGTATAGTTTGGGATTCTCTCATTCACAAGACCCCTTTCTAGTTCTGGTCCTTGGATTTCAAGACTTTTCTTTTTTTAAATGCAGTTCACTTATATAACACACTCCCCTTTATTTAAGCTAGTCTGACTATATTCTATTTCTTGCAAGCAATCTCAAACTGAGGCCAAACCCAAGCTAACATTATAGTGATCTGATCAATTTCACCACGTCTTTCTTTCCTACTTTTCTTGAGCTTTATGCTCCAATAACCAAGTATCTATTTGAAATCTTCATTAGACATCTAAAATCGCCTCAGACTTAACTATCCATAACGTGACAACACAATTCTTGTTTTCTTTATATTTTCATATAAACATGCTCTTATAATAATATTCTTCATCTCAGTAAATGCACCAAAATTTACCCAGCAGCTTAGGCCAAAAATTTAGTTGTCATCCTTGATTCTTCTGTTTTTGTCAAATATCACATCTGACTTACCTTTATAATAGACATTACTAATTTTTGTAGATACTCAGTTTGCTCTATTCTGAACATACAAAAAGACTGCATTTTCTTGTCTCCAGGAACTTAGTTCCTTAGTGCCTTTTCCTGGACAACGAAATGTGAGCGAAAGCTTTGTGCATCATTCCTTTGTAGAAATATTTCTACAAAGGAATTGATTATCCATCTTTTCTTGTCATGTGACAGATGATACTTCACATGGTAGAGTATCTGTCAGCCGGAGTTTGTAAGTCAGATCCCTCTGCTGATATAAGATGTACAAACAGGGTGAACAAGAAACAAACCTTCGCTGTTTGTGATACCAAGAACTAGGGGTTGTTTGTAACTGCAGCATAGGCTACCCTATCCTAACTGAAAACAGACCTCTAGTCCTGTTGGCGGCATCATCAAAGCGTACCCCAAACTTGATGCATATTACCTCCTTCTGTACCATCACTGTATTCCAGAGCACCCTCATCTCCTGCCTGGCTTTACCGCAGCATCGTTTTAATGAGTCTGCCATTTCCTACTCCGATATCTTATAAACATCAGGTATCATTTTCCAAAGAGCAGTCAGGCTTATTTTTTAAACGTGAATTGTATCTGTTATTCTCCTGCCCAAAACTTTTCAACAACTACCCCTAGAATAAAATGCAGTCTCTCTATGAACCACAAGACCCAATAATGTGACCTCTGTTTATTTCTCCAAATTGTCTCCTGCCATTCTTTCATCTCTCTGCTTCAACCACATTGGGTCTCACCATCGCTAGCAAGCAGTAAGCTCATTCTCTCGTCTGGGCTTTTTTCCTGTGGTTGCTTCTGTGTGGAAGGTTTTATCTCAAGACCTCTGTATGGCTTGACTTCCTCCTTTCCCATTGTACAAATCTGTGTTCTAAGATTATGTCCTCCTTCCCATTGCACAAATCTGTGTTCCAAGATTATGTCCTCTACTTTAGCTAAAAACATATACTCTAATGGCCCTGCTTTACTCTGTAAAGCACTCTTTGAACTTTCCTATTTATTTTTTATATTTGCTTAATGTATGTTAAGCAAACATAATTATTTTTCTAGACTACCGATACCACAAAGCAAGGATTTTGCTTTTCAGTGCTCTGTTCCTAGAATATAAAAAAGTATCTGGAGCTTACTAGGATTCAATAAATATTTATCAAATGAGTGAATTAATGAATAAGTAGCTTAAACAATCAGGACATCAAAACAATACTGCAATGAAGTGAAAACAAGTAGAACCAATACCCTTTTATACATCTTTAACCTAGTCTGTTTATTTTAACAGAGCAAAAAAATAAATCAAAATACTGCTTGATAATCAATTTATTCAGCTTTTATCTATGATCTACCAATTATAATTCATTTATTTAGAAAAACCTGATATGTTCAAGTTGACTTGCTTAAATTGGCATATTGAAACTAGGAGTCTTTTTAAAAAGGGAATCAGTGCAGGATATGTTTCAAGTTACAAGAGCAATAACTGAGTTTCTCAATCCAAATTATACTTTCTACAATGGACCCAAGAAATTAGCAGAAAAATAAAAGGATCTGAAGGCAAAAGAATGGACTCAAAGACAGGATAGGTAAGCGAATTAAGTAGAAGACATTAGATTAGAAAATTTCTATGGAACATAACTTTCCGAATAATTTAGCTAGAGAGAATCAATGAGCAAAATTTGTCGACGAGCTGTATGTGTGACCAATATGCTTCTTCTTCATCATCACA
This sequence comes from Cheracebus regulus, assembly GCA_963574635.1. Classification (NCBI taxonomy): domain Eukaryota; kingdom Metazoa; phylum Chordata; class Mammalia; order Primates; family Pitheciidae; genus Cheracebus; species Cheracebus regulus. The sequence continues at coordinate 46,434 of CAUYQU010021893.1, read as the reverse complement.
TCCTCGATGATGTGAGTTTATGTGTATGTCCATCACATGCCAAGATGATGCATGAAAACTTCCTCCAGTGGGGCATATCCTTGGATTGTTATTCTAGTGGAAATGATGGATGTGCACTGATACACTTGCTCAGTTATCACTTTTCACTCATGCAACATGCTACACTTTTGCAAAGCAGATAATCCAGGTGTGGAACATTTACTATGACCAATCAATATATTGAAGATAACTGGCTTTCAAAGGAACTGAGTTTCTTTTTCTGGCCTCAGTGACATTCCAACGAGGAACATCCAATGAGTTATGAGAACTGGGTCAGTTTCTTGTCTACGTGACTTTCCAATGTTAAGTATGTCATTTAACCTTTTAACGGAGAATGCGCATGAGGATAAATATACCTATCCTAAAGATTTCATAGGTTGTTGTGAAAAGAAAATAATACATGTCAAAGACATATTTTATAAGCTGGCTGTTTTAACTATTTTTCTTCTGCTTCTCTGAGGTAATTTAAGATATCCTTTAAATTGAAGTTGCCATATTTACACAGTTCAAAGTAAGAGGAAAATAAAGAGTAAGCACCAAAATGGATAGGTTTGGCCCTGTAGTCTTTATTTCTACTTGAGATTATCAATGTTCATACCTAGTTAAGAAATGCTGGAATTACAATAATTAGAAAATGACACTGCTGTTTCTTAAAACACACAGAAGTACCAAGTGCTCTCTCATTTAAAAACCCTGTCACCTGTTTCCATACCTAATCATTGCCAAATAATTGCTCTCCTACCCAAGGAAAAAAGCTAAATTCATGGTCCATCATAAAATGAAACACATTATAGCTGTCATGTGAATAACTGAGAAAAAAACAAAATCAGGAGAAAAATGCATAAGATTGTACATTGTATGAAACCTCCTTGCTCCAACAATATCTTAATCGACACATCTCTGAAATCTAAAGCTCCATGGTCTCTAGTTATTTTGCTGCTTTGTTTACTTGAGTAATTCCCCTGTTCATCACTAAATATATCGCAAAGATCTTATTAAGTAAGCAGAATAGGGGGCATGATGAATACTCTGATGAAGGCATTTAGTTTCATAAGAAATCCTGCTCATTAACGATTTTGTGATCAATTATCCAAGCCCACTTCAATCTCACACTCAGAAGTCACTTTAGGGAAGTGATTAGTTACAAATCCAAAGAACACAGGATACCAAACAATTACTGTACACCAGGAATCTCAAGTCAATAAAGATAGCGCTAAGGAAAATAGCATAAGAAAACTCCTTATCCTTAATGAAATCCATCCTGCTCTCTTTTTCATACATATAACACATACTACCCACAGATGTAAAACATAAGATTATGGCTAAATGAATCTGATCACTTCACCCATTTTCATCATCAAATAGACCAAGAGAATTACCGCATATTTAATCACCCATGTAACCCAAGTGAAGAATGGTCAGCTAGCTTTGGCTCAGTGACTAGGTTTAGCTGATATTTATAAAATTTATCTGCTTTTTTGGGGGGAACTGAGCTCAAATTACATCATCTCGGATGTTCACTGATCATGTTGTTCCTCCTACCTCATGGTGATTCTTGGCAAGCCATTCCTTAATGGTGCTGAGGGCAATGACTGCAGCAGGCTCATTGGGAAAGCCTAGATGAAGAGCAGAGAAAAAAAATGAACAACAAAAGATGAAGGCAATAGAGAGGTTAATCATGCTATGATACTGGAGTTTTCTCATTTAAACAATATTCAATTCAACCAATGAGTACAGGCCTCAGTAAGATGTCCATGGATATGAAGCCTGTGATCCTGCACACAGGCATTAAGAGGGCTGGTCCTACACTAGTACAGACTTAAAAAAAAAAAGACAATAAAGAATTTGTCTCTAATCCTATAACAATATCAATTAAAAACATATTTACATATACTTAATAGATTACAATGTTCTTTCATATTATTTTATTGTAAGAAGTGCTCAGATTAAAGTTTATTATACTCAGTTTTAAAAAAAGTACATGTGTCTCAGAGAAAATATGTACTTAGCCCTGGGTCAATTCTGCCAGTCACAAGGCTAGCAGAACTCCACCAATGAACCATGCCATAGAAAGCTATCGTCAGAATTCAGAGGGTATCTCCTATTTCACTAGGGGCCATCAGAGGTGATGCCTGGAATTCAGACAGCATGACCTAACCATGTCTTGTTGTATAGGTTTGGTTTTAGAAGAGCAGCAAGAATGACAGACTTATGCTTTGTCCCAGGGAACAGGAGCATACATGCTCAGAGTCTCCCAAACACATTCAGAATATCAGTTTAGCTGATCTAAATCAAACACGTTCCTGAACCTGCAGAATCATCAGACATTCTGCCAATAGATGGTATGTGAAGGAATAAACTTATAAATTTATATATTTATGGAGCAGGAAGAAGAAGAGATGGGAGTGACTATGCTACTGAACCTGCTCTCGTTTGAGCTCATCACTGGCTTCCTAATCACCAAATCCCATCACCTTTTAATTTATCTTCAAGCTCTCTGGTATTAGATATGTTTGACTTGTTTTTTATGTTTTATTTGCTTCTCCCAGGTTTTTATTTTTCTTAAGTTTATTACTTATTGTTTTAAAGTTTATAATTCAGCGGTTTGGACCATGTTTATAAAGTCTTGATTTGATAGACTAATTCCAGAATATTTTTATCACTAATCTAGAATATTTCACTAGTTCCAGAATATTTTTATCATCCCATAAGGAAACTTTGTACTCATTAATGGTCACTCCCCGATCTGTCACCCAAAGACCCTGGTAACCATTAATCAACTTTCTGTCTTTATGAATGTGTGAATTCTCCTGAATTTTTCAACCCTGCCTTCTTCTATATCTTCTTCTTCCTGTTTGACCAATTCTTTCCTGGTTTCTTTCTCTAGCAGCATTCATTAAATGTGTGCCATTCCCAGCATCCTAAACTCAGCCTTCTTTTTCCCTTTCTTCTCTGGCTTCTCTATGAGGATATCTTCTAGTCTAGAATTTCCTGGGACATTGGCCATACAGATGCAGAAAGAGAGAGCGATGTTCCAGAAATGGAGAGAAGCAAGACTTAAAAGATCTGGTTTTATTGGAGGGCAAATAAGTATTCTAGTAGTTCAAACTGATGGTTAGATCTTAATAGGTCTTCAGAAAAAAACGAGTGAGAGGACAGGAAAAAGATACTGTCCCCATTTCCAAGAATATGTGTTGTTTTTCTGATTAGGTTTCTACAGGTTTTGCTGAATAGTGCGTTAGGAAAGGTGACAAAACGAATCCGAGCCAAGCTTCATTTTTCTTAGAGACAATAACCATGATACAGAAAATGTGCATAAGTCCTTGAACCTTTGTAATGTCTACCAAATTTGGGATTGTGCATTTGTTATAAATTGTTTAATCCTATTTGTTTTCTTTAAATGAAGGCATCAAAATGTAAAACCCTTAAATTTTCTTTAAAGTTGTCAGTTAATTTATTTAAAAATTATTACTGAATCCCACATCAGTAGCTATGTCACACTTTCAATGAGTACCTGTCTTCTAAAAGCCCAAAGTCTAGGGAAGGAAACAGACAAGTAAAGAGGCAAACAAAATGCAGCATGACTGGTGTATTAGGGGTACGTGGACAGACAAAGAGGACTAAGCAAGAAAAAAGTGTGGGCTTGCAGGAAATAATAGAATATTTGAGGAAGACAGTTGTACGATGGGGAACCAAGGAGATGTTATCCTCAGAAATAAGCTGCGAGTCCCAAGGAATTAATGAGAAAGGCTAGGAAAAATGAAGGGGAGAAGAAAGCAGGAAGAGAGAACAAGTGAGCCACAAAGGAGGATGAGGCCAGGAGGGGCATTTGCTGTTAGGGGATTAACCATAGGAGGCCTTTTCAGTCCATCTCTGCCCTGAATTGAACACCTACATTTATAATTGCCTGGATACTTCTTGGTATGCTTCAGCACCAGAAATGCAATACATGTTTCTACCTAAAACAAACGTCATCCTGGCTTTCTGGTTTGCCTATGGCCTTACCTCTCTCCTAGTTATTGCCATATGTGACTGCCTTCCCTGTCGGTAACCGAGTCCTAAAGGCACTGTTCCTCTGAACCATCGTCCACCTTCCCTTCCTTCCCCCCACTGATTTCATTCAAGGTTTGATCGGCCCTCACACAGACAACTGCAGCTAATAACTGTGCTCCTTTGGTCTTCCTTCCCTTCTCCAGTCTACCCTGGGAGCCGCTTTCAAGTGATTCTTCCTATAGCACAGTTATCATTACACCTCAACCTTCCACAAAACAGAAGCATCCTTTCTTGACTCTCCAACACAGAATAAACATGGGCACCTTAGCTTAGTGTTATACATTCCAGTGACCCCAGGGGGCCTTTCTAGATTGATCTTTCAGTTTTCTCTTATTTATTCTCAACTTATAAAATTCCTCTCCAAATTTTAAGTATGTTTAATAAGTACTTGCATCATAAAATTATAGGACTATATAAAATTAATAAATACTGCAATCATGCTCAGTTGCAATGACCATCAGCATTAACATTCACCTTTAGAAGACATAATTCCCCACAGAGAAATTACACAAGTTGTCACAGAACCATGGCAACTATGGTCAGTTCTCAATTATTTGTGACCTCCTGATCACTCTCTCATATTCATCAAAGCATCTGGCACTGTGTCATGGTTTTCATCTTAACCTCAAGGTTTGCTATAACCCCAGGTGATTTCAACCTCCAAGAGAGTGACCCACCCCACACCTAGCCAGTCCATTGACCCACTCATCTTCCACAACCACCTCCTCCATGGATCGTGCTCTGGACCTTGATGCAACATTCCCAATTCAAAGTTACTGATTTAAGCAGGGCTCTCTCAAAACCCATTTTCTCAGTAGTTTGTTTGCTCAGCTACTTTCTAAGGAATACTCTTTTGCCAGCATTTGAAGTCAACTCTAGCTTCAAGCCACTCCCCTCAAGTCAATGGCAACATTTCTCTCCTCGAGGAGCTGGCTCCTCTCTGTCTCTCTAGCCTCATCTCATGTTTCATTGCTCTCTATTTTCTCCACTCCAATGACACAGTCACCTTTCTGGTCTTTGAATGTGGTATTTTTATTTTGCCTTCCTGTCATCATAAGGCCTTGCTTGTGCTCTTTCCTCTTTCTGAAAAGACACCACCCCTCCTCTTTTCCTAGTGTATTTCCATTTTATTCGTCCTCTGCTCAGTGACCACTTCTTCAGGGAAAGGCTTCTCTGACATTGAGGACTCCCTATGTTATGTTTTCAAAACACCATGTACCTTTACCTCACAGACTCATCACAGTTGCAATTCTATATTTATTTATGTAAATATGTGATTAATAACCTTAATAGAGTGAAAACTCTGGGAGGCAGATAACACATCTGTCTTTGCTTATCACTGGATCCCTAAAGGATTGCTACCACATAGAGAATGATCAGTAACTAGGTGTTGAATGACTGACTGGATTACAGACTTGTGGATCTTTGTACATATTGACAACAGGAAAAGGCTCACTCCTGGGAGCAAAAGGGTGTTTAGCCTTAGAGTATGGGGAGGAGGAAGGGATGCTGAGAAGGTACTCAACAGATTGTTATATTCAGAATATCCCTTTTCATACCTGGGGAAAAATACTGAAAAGACTTATGAGAAAATCTAGTTCCTGATAGGAAGATGTTTTGTGATTAATTAAAAGGGGAGAAAAATATCAAGATGAGTATTTCTGAAAATATGCCTGCTTTCGGTGGACATGGATATACAAGATAAAACATGATGTTCAGGGTAAACAGCAACAGGACAATTCTTTCTCCACTTAACTGCAAGACCTCCAGGGTTACAAATAAGACCGATGAATAGACAAAGACAGATTTTAGCCTAGGGATGGGCTCCCAAGAGAGCAAGGCTTTCCTCAAAACATCACAACATATTCTGGTCACCAGGAAACTTTTGTTCACAAAAGCAGAATGGCCACCCAGAGGGGAGGTTACAGACAGGCTTCAGATGAATCACTGAATTACACGACGTGGGAAATTTCTTCCAAGTATGAGGGTCAATGAGGCTGAACAAGCCATGAATAATTTAGGGCAAGGCATGCAGGGAGTTGCACGTGTGTGTGTATGCAGGTGTGCACAGATTCTGTGCTTCTACTGGCATTCTAAAGTTTAGTTTTCTACTCATTAGGATGGCTTCATAAAATTAACTTTTATTGTAAATGTGTAAGTTGACTTATACAATTTATAAATGATTTTTTAAATTTACTTTTGTATAGAAAGTGCTTGCAATTTTTACACACACACACACACACACACACACACACACACACACACACACACACCATTATGCAGCTCAAGGTATAAGAAACTTCTAATACCCCAGAAAGCTGCCTTGTCCTGAGTCAATGCCCAGCCCTGAAAATAACCACTATTCTGATTTCTATGATTGAAGGTTAGTTTTCTGTTTTTATACTTCACATATACAGAATTATATAATGTGTGTTCTTTTCTATGGATTTGTTCAAAATTATGCCTGTCTGATTTATGCATGGTGTTACATATAACAGTAGCTCATTTTATTGGAGTGCTGCATTCCATTGTATGGATATTCCACAAAGTGTTTATCCAGCCTAGTGTTGATGAATAACCAGACTGTTCCCAGTTTGAGACTATTATGAGTAAAGCTGCCATGAACATTCTCATACATGTCTCGGTAGACATAAGCATGTGTTTCTGTTGAGTATATATCCAAGAGGAAGGGCTGCTGGACGCCATGTTATGCTTGACTCTGGTAGTTTCTGCCAGTTTTCCAAAGCAGCTGTGCCAATAACACTCCTACCAGAAGTATATGAAAGTTTTAAATAATGTGTTTTAATAATCTCTGCTGATCTATTTATTTAGCATGTTGAGACGTACTTTCTAATTATATTCTCTTGACCACATTTCAAGCTATTAAAGATAGCTTTAGGCCATTCGGTACTTTTTATAACCAGAAGCCCAGACAAGTTTTATGATTTGCCCGTCTTCTCACTGCAAAGCAGTGATGTTCTTAAGCCAAGAAAGGACAAACTCTGTCAACAGAACATCAAAACAATTTAAATAAGAGAGACAGAAGTGGAAACAGCAAGTTGAATTTACAGTAGTTTTCACCCATAGCACATCAAATAACTCCTTAGGTGGACATATTCCTTCTACTTGGTTATTAAGCCGATATTTCATTTCATCAAATTTCACTACAGAAAGATATGGCAATAAAGACCCATTGAAGATTCTACCCCACCTCTAAACTGTATGATTGTTGGTATTGTCGAAAACCCAGAATAGTTCCAATACAGTTACAGTGAATATGGTTTTCACTTTGCTATGGACAATTCTCCCCTCTATTTATTTTTTACTATTATTGATAATTCCCTATTATCTTTAACTTTATCCAAAGGCTGCCATGTAGAAACTAATTTTGTTCACCCGATATAAAATTCAAATATGTTTACCAGAACTCTAGCATATTCCACTAAAATAAAGATAGACATGACGTACTCTGCCAGTAAAACTGTCCTTTTTGGAGTCAGATGCAACAGATTAGCTTTTATTTAAAACTTTAAAATGAAAGTCTATCTGGGGCTATAGATTACCATATCATAGAAAGGCATATGGTGATACTTTAAATCAATTGTTTCGAAGAGGTTTTTACTACCAAAAAAATAAAATAAAATTGAACATGATTTTGGTATAATAATAATTTGGTATAATGAAGCCAGGCTTTAAAGCCTTAACCCCATGCACCATTTAGAGACTGCCCAGGGCTTCCCTCAACATCTCCTTCTAGATCTGTTGCCAGGTCTCACCTCGGCTTTAACTGCCTTTCTAGAAGTTTGTAGGAAGACAGTGCCCTAGAGACCAATGTCCAGGCAAAATTCACAAATCTAAAAACTATTCTTTGGGCACTCATTTTATTTTCAGCTGAACAATGCCTTTTGTGGTGGTTTTAACCTCAGACGGTTTTCATCCATACCCTCACCCCACCCAGCCAAGCATGGGACCCAAAGCTGTGATAAAATACTAGGGATTTTATGAAATCATAAATCCCTGTGTAGACTGCATATTATTTAGAAAGTAGTTGCTACTCTACTAAAAACACAAAAAATAGCTGGGCATGGTGGCACGTGCCTGTGGTCCCAGCTACTCGGGAGGCTGAGGTGGAAGAATCGCTTGAACCCAGGAGGCAGAGGTTGCAGTGAGCTGAGATTGCACCACTGCACTCCAGCCTGGACGACAGAGCAAGACTCTGTCTCAAAAAAAAAAAAAAAAGTAGTTGCTATACTAGCCAGCCTTCCAAGTGACTAAAAGCACCAAATTGGTACTGTATTACTATAAATATGCAGAAGTTAGGAGCAGTAGTTTGAAAAGATCAAACTCCCTTGAACTCTGCATGTGAAATTTACATCTACTTCTGAGCTCTCTATCCCTGCCAAGTCTTTAATGAGGAAAGCATGGCACCGTGTTATTTTTATTCACACACACACCCTCAAAATAGAAATATTATGAAGTTATCAAACGTGAGACTTTCGGCACTGATAGAAACCTATGAGTGTCCTAAGTGAGAAGGATGTATCACTGGGCTGATCAATATGTTGACATCAGTTGAACAGGGATTGTCAACATTGACTATTAATGCAAAATTATACTTTGCTCGATAATTTCAGAGAATATAACCATAATATTTTTCCATCTTAGCACACAAGTTCTATTGTGGGATCGCAGGGAATGAAAACAGTATACATTTCAAGCTCTGGTGAAAAGAAATACAAATGTGAGATGAATTGTGTGTTGTTATTTTAATTTCTCCTGAACACACACACGCACACCCTACCATTCATGGGGAGGAGATTGGAGGGCATAGAAAGAGGGCGTGGTGGGAAGTACTAGGCAATACATTTATTTCATTTTTAAAAATCTCAACACAGCTTTCATCAACCTCTTACCCCAGGCCTCTTTCAAACCCATAAAAGCAATTCTGATAGCACGATGAAATCAAATTACTTGAGAGAAATGAGCTGAAGGAATCTCACCGTTAAGCAACTGCTAGACCAGCCACTCAGACCATTCTGGCTAAATGCTGAGTTTCACAAAAGATAAAACAGGTGAAGTAATAAGAGTGACACTGGCCCCTGTTACTGCAGTGAGCATGGCAGCAGAATGCTAAAAAGGTGTCACTGTCACTGGCTTTGCCCAGGAGCACAAAGGGGCACCTCGTAGGCAAGGGTGCGGTGTCCACAGTCTGCCGTTAAGAGAGTGGAATTGCAGCTGTTTTGTGATCTGGCTTTGTTATATGAGTATATACACATGACATGGCATATTCATAAGTTGCGTAACCAGAGCAGATGCTGACGATGTGCTGCATGTATCTTCCTGGCGTATGCCACTTCTTTGCAAGCTGCTTTGACTTAAACCTGCCAGCCCCTTTTACCTGAGGGCTCCTTCTGGTGGCCAGAGATTCCTTTGCCACATGTAAGGTAAATCTAAAGGGCCAGGAAACAAGGCCCTCCCCACAAAAAATATTCTTCAACCAATGATCAATGAGAGTTGCGGGGTAAACACTACAGCATGCTCACCCCTCGGGATAATACTGAGGTGTGCGCTTTATAGTTTCCCAGAGCTGCTCAGCGATATCACACTCCACTTGCCCACAGTGGCAAGTGCCTTGATAATGCATTCTTTATTTGCTTCCTTCCTTTGTCTCTCTTTCCAAAAATCACCTCCCAAATTAATGACTTACACCCAAATCCCTGCTTTTCAATCTGCTTTTTGGGGGTAGTTGAACCATGACAGCAACCAACATGTATTGACGAATCTGAGACAATGAAGTGTCATGTCTGATCCTGCGATCACCCTCTCTCCACTGTATTCTAGTTGTAATCTCTAGCACATGTACAGTAGAGAAATGTTCTATAAAATAGCTAATTAAATGGGGAGAAGGAGTTGGGGAGCTCACTGGCTGTCAGCATCAAAGCACCATAATATTTCATTTCGGGGAGTATGGAGGTCATCTAGTCCAGCAAACATTGGCATGCAAACCTGGCCCCCTAGTCAAGACAGCACTCTTGCAGTACTAATAAACTGCTGCTGCTGTTAGCATTTATTGAGCAATTATTATGTACAAGTTACTCTACTTAGTAGCATTTATAGGTATTACCTCATTTAATCTTCATAAAAATACATTTATATGTATTATTTAATCTTCATAAGAATACAATGGAAAGTAGAAAAGAAAAAGAAATATGAGTTGCTTGGAAATGGACAGCAACTTTATTGTATCAAGGAAAAGGGGCAAAGATACTTAATTTGAATTTATATTGGAAACACTCAAGGCCAGGTGCAGTGTCTCATGCCCTTAATCTTTGCATTTGGGGAGGTTTTGGCAGGAGGATCGCTTGAGCCAAGGAGTTCTAGACCAGCCTGGGCAATACAGAGAGATCCCATCTCTACAAAAAAATTAAATAAAAAAAAAAATCAGCCAAGCTCATGTCTGTAGCCCAAACTACTAAGGAGGCTGAGATGAGAGGGTTACCTGAGACTAGGAGTTGGAGGCTGCACTTCAGCCTGGGTAACTGAGTGAAACCCTGTTGAAAGAAAGAAGAAAAGAAAAAAAAAGGAGAAAGAAGGGAGGAAGAAAGGAAAAGAGAAAAAGAAAAGGAAAGAAAAGAGAGAGAGAGAGAAAAAGAAAGGAAGGAAGGAAGGAAAGGGGAGGGGAGGGGAGAGGAGAGAGGGAGAGAGGGAGGGAGGGAGGAAGAAAGGGAAGGAAATGAAGGAGGAAGGAAGGAAGGAGGGAGGGAGGGAGGGAGGAAGGAAGGAAGTGCCAAGAGGTGTGTAAAGTATAGTGTGACTTTGTCATGCGAGCTTTAGTAGACTCAATATAACCCAGTAAGGCAGTTTGGACTTGCATCTGCTTGAAGAGAAAGTAATGATATGCTATGGTGGGCATGGTGGGAACCTAGGCTATTCTTAGAAGCCAAAGCACCTCTGGCTTCCACACAAAATAAAGCAAACCTCGAAAACTTCCTTCAAAATGTATATAATCTTTCCCATTTTACAGAAGAGGAAAAGTGGCTCCTGGAGGACTCAAGTAAGGGACAGCACCAGTATGCCAGCCCACATCCCGTCCACACCCTCGCCTGAAGCCTGGAGCCTGGCGCCTGGCATGCCGTTGGTCCTCAGAATGGATGAAACATACCAGAAAGTCTCTACGTCAGAGACTCTAGTCTGGATGTTACATGGTTTCCAACCCCAAAGAAAGGAAATCAGAAACTCCTATGGGCAGAGAGCTGTTACAGAGCACCAAATATGTGGCCTCCTGCATAAGCCACGTCCAGAGGACCCATGGGATCAGATGTGCTATCCACTTTCTCAGGTAACAGCACCCATTCTACCATTTAACATCTTCATTGCCGAGTGTGGGTGGGACTCGAAGAGTCTCTTGAGAATATAGAAAAGCGGGCAGTTCTGATCATCCAATTACATTGTATATTTAGGTACCATCATTCTGGACATGATAGGAGCATGTGAATTTGTGGTCCACTGGCTCACTATAGAACTTCCGTGATATCACGTCCTTCCCCATGGTCCTGTCTTACCCCTTTCTTTATTTTATTCAGCTTAGCACTGATGTCCCTAGCATGGCCTCTAGAATTAGTCATAACATAAAAAGGGAAAAGGGGAGTTTTGTATTTCTTCTCATCTTAATCTCTTCACATCCATTCTTTCATTTCACTTGACATTATGTGTGCCAAAGCAAATGATACTCCATAAATTCGACGATATCCCGCCTTGGTCTTGAGACATTTTTTCTTTCATTTATTTAAAAAAGTGTGAAACAAAGTTTTCAAGTTGTGTTTTTTCTGCTCTGCAAAACAGGCGTCACTGAGCTGCGTTTTTATAGGACACAAGGTTACAATCTATGCAAGCTTCATCAGCTCCTCAAACTTATGAGCTCCAGTATCTATTTCTGAGGGTATTTTTAAAATCACCTTTTGCCTACGGAATCATAATAATGACTGGAGAAATGGCTCGTGAAATAAATTCTATTCTATGCAAGCTGTTCCTGCTACCCCTGGGTAAGTCTTCTGAGAAAGGAGATGAAAGATTTCATAGAATCACCTGGAATAGGGTTTTTAGAAATTCTTTCTTAAAAGAACATTTTCCTACAGGGGTCATCAAAGGAGTTCATTCAGGACATCACATTTGAATAGAAAAGGCTTATATGGGGATGTACTGAGAGATTAAAATGCAGTTTCTGCTATTGAATGGGTGGCATTGGACGGTGCACAGTCCTGGTAGCCAGTGATCTTTCCAAACATAAAGCATACCATGTCATGTCCACGCGAGGAGGCCCCCAGTGGCTTCCTCTGCACTTATGAGCAAAATCCTCACCTTGGATTGCAGGGCTCTTTTGCTGCTTTTATTACTACCTGAAATGACGTCTGTTTTGTTTTCATGGTTATTGCGTGTCTACCCTGCTGGAATTTAAGCTCCATGCAACAGAGCTCTGTCTATCTTGTTCTCCTTTCCGCTGTCCGGCCCAAAGCAAAAAAGGTTCAACATGGCGTTGTGCCACATTTGCGAACACAAGAACTATGTGGCTGCTCCTGTGCCCTAGGAGGCTGCCTAGCATCCTACAGTGATTCTGTACCACCTGAGGCCTACGAAGAATCTGTGGAATTCTGTAGAGCTCTCTGTCCATAGAAGCTTCCAATCTGATTGCTTTTCTTTGGGGTTTGAAACCATATAACATCCAGACCGGAGTCAGATGTAGAGGCTCTCTGGTATGTTCCAACCATTCTGAGGACCAACGGCATGCCAGGTCCCAGGCTCCAGGCTAGGGTGTGGACAGGGTGTGGGCTGGTATTCTGGCGCGTGACCTTGATCAACTTAAATACGTGATCTAGGAGAATGAGAATTAGGTCCCCTTGGCTTTAGGTTTTGACAAAGGCCTCTGTCCTAGTACCCCTAGACTAGGACAGAGTGCAGGATCTCTTTCAGGGACATAATACCAGACAGGATCTCTTGGCTTTGTTACTGACTCTCAGGATGTAACCCACTTCTGTCCCAAAGTGCTTCTGTGCTCTCACAGGCACAGAGAGGTGCATGATTCTCCAGAATGAGGCATGCTGAAGATGTCACCACCGCCTCAGCAGCACTCACCCTTATTATCCTAGTGTAGAAGAAAGAAATACAGCCCTCAAATCCCCTGACGATTGGCTTCTGCTCTTCAGTAATAGTCAAGCTCCCTGAAGGCCTAAGTTTATAAACTGCCCTCAAAATTCCAGGAACTCCTCTGTAAAACTTCTGTGCCCAGCTCCACTAAGGTGAACATTTGGCATGAAGAATCTTTCCTTTTCATATTTGAACCTTAAGACAGACTTTGGCTATGACGCTCTATTCTGAGGTCTGTCTGACTTCAGCTGCTGGTAGCACGTGGAATTTGCCGAAATAGGAGTGGTTCAGTGGCAAGACCCCAATTCTATGGTTTGGTTAGAATATACAACGGCAGCCACACCGTTGCTGACTGAGACAGAGATCAAAGCAATTTTAAGGACTAAAATTATGATTAAGAACAATACATTATTTAATATGATTTTGTGATTCAAAGTACATTATATGATAGAATTAAAATCTGCTGAGGGACATCATCCTAAAACTCATTTTCAAAGACATTCCAAAAGACATCAAGTGAGGCATTCCTAAAATTCCAGTGTTAAGTCAGAGGACATAGCTTCAAGTTTGACATAAGCGGTAACACCAGTAGACTGTTGTGATGCCTTTTTTAGTTCACTTTCTGAGTGTGCTGGATTAGATAAGTGTTCCCAATTCTTCGCTTATCTTTGCCATCTGAATTTGCAGAGCCTGCCCCCCTGGGGGGAGCATGTTTCCCTGCCCCACAGATGTTGAGTTTGGCCATATGACTTGCTTGAATCCGTCATAAATCAGCAGATGTGAGGTTTTAAGAAGTGTTTGCTGGTATGGAAAGAGAATGTCTCAGACAGCCACTGCCCTTTCAGACAGGTACCCGAAATGAAAAGATGGAAAAGACCTGAGCCCAAGAGAAGCCGAGAGTCCAGTGTGGTTAGGCCAAGCCCAGCCTTGATCAGTTAAACCACAGCCAACCGACAGTCTTGCAGTCTTGTAAACAAGACAATATATGCTAATTGCTGTCAGCCACTTGGTTTTAGAGGTTGTTTGTAATGCAGAAAATATTACTGATCCATTGAGTGAGAACTAATAATGCTGGTGAACATACAATGTTTCAGAAATCCCTCTGAGGATGAACAAAACTTGAAGACGGTTCTGATTTCTATCTAGGTCTTCACCACCTTTGGAATCTGGCTTCAATTACTGACTATCTGCCAAAGGTAAAAATATCCTCTACATTATAAATTCTGCTTACCAATTTGATGAATTCAAAGGAGCTGAGAACTGGTTTGAAAGAAACTCTGGCTTTAGAGTCAGACCTACCAGGCATTGAATCCCTTCCCTGGAAAGTACAATCTGAGTGAGCAAAACAGGTCTCTATTCCTCCATGTCTTCACTGGTAACATATAAGAGGGGATAAGTCTACTCTCCTGTTATGAAGTTTAAATTGCACAAGTCACATGCATTTTGCTCCCCTCCAGGTCTTCTTGTAAGCCCTCTTTCCCTAAATGTATCTTATTTGCTTAATAAAGTAAGAAAGCTGAAAGATGTAAGAAAGCCTAAAGGTACAGGAATGCAATTGTGCACAGGAGGCCTGGAAACCCAGGTGAGCACCCCATGCTCTTCAATGTGCCACAGAGTAACGACTGGAAGTATAGGTGGGTTCGGTTTTCAAGATCAAGTGTGGTTTCATTATCCCCTCTCTGCCCCTGGAACTTGACATTACCTAAATTTTTTTCAGAATCTCCTCCTAATGCTAGAAAATACAATTTTTGGTAAGAGGAACAGACAGTAGATAAACAGATTTTAACAAAACTGCCTCATTTAAAGCTAAACCTCTGAGGAAATTATATCATACATGTCATTGTCTATAATATCAACCCCCAAAAGAAACTTGTTAAACTCCCCACATTGCTATACAGTGGATTTCACCACATCCAAATAATATGGATACGTTTCTTTAAATAATCTAAAATGAATTTGGAATGACCCGAGTAATCGACTGTGATTCATGCAATAATTGCATACAAGGTCTTTTACTATTCTACCTAAAACAGCCCCTTGGTTGGTTTTGGATTTCTACGTTTTCCCCAAACATAAGTTACTGCTCCTGAAAATGCCTAGAGAGATGTAATTGGAAGTGATGCATGTACCATTTCCCTCAAACAGACAGAACCTGGCTCATTCCTCTTAACCACAGGAAGTCACTTGGGGGTATAGTGAACGTTTGACGAATGATAGGAGAATGAAGAGACCAAATAAACCACAGAATTTTAAAGGAGGAAAACTGCATTTTAAAATGCAAATTTCCCACAGCAAGCATCATTGTTTGTCTTAATAATGAATGACAGTATTTCACAAACTATGAGCTCTGGACTAAGTTTGTGGTAGAATAATGAAACCCCAGAAAGGCATATTTCTCATCAAAAATCAATCTGTTCTCCTGCTTGAGCCGTAGTAAGCAGATACAAGATAGCAGGAGTTGTAATGTGCCATGAAAACCTGCTGGGGCAAGAAAAGAAGTTGAGGATATACTCATAGTGGAAATAAATATCCATTTAAACACAAATGTTAGAGATTTACTTTGATGGACCTTTTTGGAAAAGTAGAACTTTTGTGTATATTGAAGGTATTCCTCTAGAGAAAAATCAAGTCGATGTTTTTGCAGTATTTCACTTAGGAACACCTGACATTTTTCTTCTTATAAAGTAACAGGCCTTCATTTTTGTCCCTAGGCTCAAAGAAAATGAAGAGTCAGGAGGATGACAAAATGAGAGCCACAGCATTATCTTTTTCTTACTTTCCTAGATATCCCGGATGGTGAGAATAACAAAATATAGGCAGTTCAACACATAAAGAGTTTGGAAGTTGTCACTCTGTCCTAACACATGTGCTAACAGGTGAAGACGTAAACCAACTAAAAGTAAGCAACCACTTTCTTTAGATCCATTGAAGAAGTGAGGTCACAGAGCTAACTGCTGCCCCCAAAATTGGAGGGACAAACAGGTGAGTACTGAGAATCACAACTGACCTGAGCAGAAAGCCCCTAGCAGAAACCTCTGCAGGAACAAGTACTGGAGTAGAAAAGCCTAAACTCTAATTGAAGGATTGCTGGAGTCACCATGTGGACAAGTCTTTAGGGGGATTCATTCATCCAGGGCCATCATGGTTTTGTGAGTTTTACCTCCAGGAGCTGGACCAGGTTCTTACAGTAAATATTAGAAAAAATCCCCTCATGCTTCCAGAAGTGAGGGAAGTGAGGGGAAGAAACATGCCACAGCATTATGTTTGTCACAACAAGGCCTGCCTTCAAGAGAAAATGTTTTACCTGAGACTAAACTATTGGGGTTCTATCAGATCCTAAACAACCTGGGGAAAGGGAAATACTCAACTCCAGCCCATCCCACTCTAGACCTCCATATAGAAGAGAGAAAATGCCTAATTCTAGCTTACTCTAGCCTTCCTGCCCTACCTAAAAGAGGTGGAGGACCTAAGAAACACTTGAGAGGTTCACAGTTCAGAGGTACAGGGTTGCAAAAAGACCGAGGCCTCATCACATGACTACATAATACATCTTCTCCCCTGACATCGAAACTCCACATGACTGAAGGCTTATTTATTATAGTTCCTTTTTTCTCTTCTACGTAGTCCATTATGTCTGGCTGTCAAGAAAAACTTATAAGCCTTGCTAAAAGAAAAAAGCAAAGTTTAAAGAGGCAGATGGAGCATTGGAATTTGATATGGCAGAGATACTGAAATTATCAGGCCAGGAACCTAACAGCATCACACTGGAAGTCCTAGATAAAGCAGTAAGACAAGAAAAATAAAATAAAAGGCATACTGATGAGAAAGAAAGAAGCAAAACTGTCTTTATTCATAGATGACATGATTGTCTGTGTAGAAAATCCAGGATTGACCAAAAAATCCTGAAGAAAATAAGCATTTACAGCAAGATTGCAAGATACAAGGTTAATATGCAAATGTCAAACATTTTCCTATGTACCAACAATGAACTAGTAGATTTTGAAATTAAAAACAAAATACCATCTACATTGCCACTCTGAAAATGAAATACTTAGGTACAAATCTTACAAAATATGTAAAAGATCTGTATGAGGACAACTCCAAAACTGATAAAGGAAATCAAAAAAGAACCAAATAACTGAAGAGATAGTCTATGTGCATGAATAGAAATACTTGATGTTGCTAAGATGTCAGTTCTTCCCAACTTTATAGTCAGAAAAAAGAATCTATATTTTCAGTGCAATCCCAACCCAGATTTCAGCAAGTTATTTTGTGAATATAAACAAATGGATTCTTAAGTTTAAGTGGTGAGATAAAAGTAGCAGAATAGCCAACGCATATTGGAGAAGAATAGTCAGAGGACTGACGCTACCTGACTTCAAGACTTACTATATAGCTTCAGTATCAAGACAGTGTGGTATTGGCAAAAGGAAGGACAAATAGATCACTGAAGAAGAGTACAGAGTCCGTGAATAGACCCTCATAAATATAATCAACTAATCTTTGCCAAAGAACAAAGGTACTACAATGAAGCAAGTCTTCAACAAACTGGGCTAGAACAACTGGACACTCACATCCAAGAAATGAATTGTGGCACAGATTTTACACACTTCACAAAAAAAATAACTCAAAGTTAATCACAGTCCTAAATTTAAAGCAAGGAACTATAAAACTCCTAGAGGATAACAGGATAAAACCTAGGCGACTTTGGATATAGTGGCAACATTTTAGATTCAACACCAAAGATATGCTTTATGAAACAGAAATAAGCTAAATTTCATTAAAATTAAAAAACATCTGCTCTGTGAAAGACAATGTCAAGAGAATGAGAAGGCAAGCCATAGGCTGAGAGAAAACATTTGCAAAAGACATATATGATAAAGGATTATTATCTAAATATACAAGGAACTCTTAAAACTCATTAATAAAAAAAATGAACAACCTAGTTAAAAACTGGCAAAGACTTCAACACCCCACCAAAGAAGATAGACAGATGGCAAATAGACTTATGAAAATATGCTCAACATCATATGTCATAAAACAAATGCAAATTAAAACAAAGAGATACTATTACACGTCTATTAGAATGGCCAAGATCCAAAACACTGACAATACCAAATGCTGGTGAGAATGTGGAACAACAGGAACACAATGTTACAGCCCTTACAGACCCTTTAGAAGACAGTTCGTCAGTCTGTTACAAAACTCAATCTCTCACACCTTGGTGTTTGCACAAAAGAGTTCACCCTGTTTAGAGTTAGAGACAGCAGACCAAGGACTTCAGTGTATTTTCTTAAGCTTTACAATCCCTATGTGGAGAATAGCAATGAAGGAGAGTTTCTGTTGCTACATTATCAGTGTTTTGAATTTCGGCCATTCTAACAGGTATGTAATGGTATCTTTCTGTTGTTGTAATTTGCATTTACCTTATAACACATGATGTTGAACATTTTTTCATATGCTTATTTGCCATCTGTATATCTTCTTTGACATGGTGTCTGTCAAATCTTTATTATATCATAATGATTAGTAGAAAACCTTGAAAACTTAAAAGAAACTGTGAGTTTGTCTTTAGGAGTAAAAAGGAAATAAAGTGTGGAGATCTTGGCTTCTACTTCAGCCAGGCTTAAGAAAGCAAGCCTGGGATGGAACAGGCAGTGGCAGTTTCAAGAGACTAGGGAAGAGGGCAGTGGAATCATCTATATGACCAGAAGTAAAGAAGAAAATCAGAGCCTGGGTGGGCATGTGTGGGAATGGCAGTTCATCCCTTGCTACGTCCCTCCACACCTCCCAAATTAAACGATTCACAAATCCCCCCAAAGCTGTTCTAGCAATCCCATCAAGACTTCTATAGAAAAAGAAAAAAAAAGAAGAAGAAGAAATTCAAGATGTCACAATGGTTTGGTGGCCACTAATATTATATATCAGTGAGCTAATTTACTTCCACAAGGGCAGAAGCCAGCCCTGTTTCAGAATGTATTTCTGCCTGGTCACCTTCCCTCTTAACTCCAGGCAATCCCTTCAGCACCTGTGTAACTCATACCCAAATTAAACTACAGATGTTTGTATGCTGTATTGCAAATATTAATTTTTTAAAAAGGTGTTTATTTTCTCTGACTTCAGCTACACAACAAAAGCATGAGAGTAGGACCTCTGGCTTTTCTTTTTTAACCATAATATTTATTTATGTAATGCCCTTGTTTTAGCTAACACTGCATTTAAGCAGTACCATTCATAGTTGAGATTCTATTGTGCATATGCGTAGATAAATATGTTTACCACATACATAGAAATATACATACCACATACACTATATAGTAGAATATAAACACAATGTGACCACATTGACCTCATCTTAGCTTTTATCACACAGATTCAAAGGAAATTTGGCCAGTCTCTGCCTTCATGTTTAGAAAGCACATCAGTCATTCCAGAGTGATGGATACTGAACCAAGGTATTCAGACAACTTCCTAGTTTGCTTCCATAGACATAGACCCTATCTCTATAGGTATAAACTGACATGTGCCAATGAACCAAGACCATTATGTTGTTTTACATGGCATCTTCTATTTTTGTTTCTCTCACAAATAGTTTTGAATAGCATGCTAGCAAAATGAGAACGATGGCATTCCAATGTATCATCTTAAGCATGGTATGATTAAATATTAAATACATGTGCTCCTTCATGTTTGAAGAATGATACAGTTAGGGAAAGTAGAGTGTAACCATCAGGGTCTGGGTAGGAAATAGGATTTCCTTAGATGTTTTACATACAGAGATTTGATAAAGAGACCACTTATGAAGACACAGGCATGGTTAAAATACATGCAAGATACATGGAGACACTCAGAGTTGATAGCAGAGGAAAGCAGTGAGCACTCTAGGGGACGTATTGGGGAATAACGTTACCATAGCCCAGCAAGAGAGAGCAGGAGCTGGAAAGTACAGGCTGCCCAGCTAACCACAGTCACGGAGGGACAACATCATTGCCAGAAAGATGGTATCAATGCCAGGGTGGGAAGGATAGACCTGTAAGAAAGCTCGGGCAGCCATCCACAGGGCAGGACAGTGAAAAGAAGGCAGTAGAGAAAGGGGGTAGATGGAAAGTAGGCAGTGGACAAGGGAACTGTGCTATTATAAAACACAAGACTCATAAAAGCTAATTGGCTAGATTATTACTTCAAAACTGTTAATTACTTTAAACCTAGCTCCTAAAATAGAGGCACACATAGAAATGGCACAGAATCCCAGGTTCTGTCAGGGAGGCAACGAGAATTGGTTAAAAGTGACTATGGTTATAATGCACAGACCCCAAAACTGGAGTGAAGAGGTAAGAAGTGGCAGGTCCCAGCTCATTCCAACATGTGGCCAATTTTAAGGGGGTTCTAGAGTCTCAATTAGGAGACACCTTGGTTTTTAACAGAGTTAGGTCAAAGTTCTGTACTTGAATCACACATGTTTCACAAGCTCATCATTCACTCTCCATGAATATGCACTAGACAGGGATTTCCTTGAGGCTGGTGACAATAAGGACTTTATATAATTAGCAAGATTCTGCATCTACTGTGGCTTAATCACATTCTGCTCTACACTAAAATCTCCTTTAGGTCCTGCTGATTTTTCCACAAGATTAATTTTCATATCATACTTTACATATATTATTATTTTCAAATGTTTTAGCCACAAAATTATCCTTAAAATATATCTCTGCATATTTGTGCATATACGTGTTTTTATATTTATATAAATAATACATACACTTTGACAGTCAGTAGGTGTCAATGAATTACTCAAACACCATCCAAGAGCGTCAAACATTTGTCTGGCACGTTCAAATCTGAAGAAAGCAGCTGGTGTGAAAAATAAAGACCATTCTGCAGGTTTCTCTTAAGGAAGAGGCACTCAGCCTTTATCTTAAATAGGTTTTGAAGGCTAAGGTACTTGGGAGAGCTCTCAAGTACAGACCTAATACACAACATATCTATAATCAGCAGTGCTTCACTTTCTAAAGTCAATTGCTAAAAATAATAAGAATGCTAAGGGTTAAAAGAGAATCTAGTATTTATCAGGTGCCCCTAGAAAGCTAGGTCAGATTAGATACCTAGCAAAGGGAAGGCCATGCTGGTGTTCCTAACATTTTCCTGTCCAGATCTTTGTCAGAAGAAAACCATCCTTCAAATGTCAAGGAGGATTTGTGAGCATTAATCTAATTTTCCTTTCAGGACAAGGGGGCAAGGAACTTTCATGAAGGAAGTCTTTAGTGCTTTGCCAATAGGCTCAATTTTCTGCCAGATGCATGAAATGGCTGTTTGACATCAGCACTGCCTGCAATGTTCATCTCTTTTTTGTATTGATTTATCTGCTAACCTTGATGAGCCAGTCTTAGATTGCAGATTGGTCATGCAGCAGGACAGGGCCATTTTGCCTGGTGACAACTTGCATTTGTGATTGACAGCCACCTTGCAACCAAACTACCTAGCATCTTCAAAGCCTCTTGAATCTTTCCAAGGAATAGCAATTTTTCCTTCTCTGCACAGTCTTAATTTAAGAATTAGAGTAAGCATCACTGTAAAATAACCAACTTCCTCATTTACTGTGAGATTCACAGGCTGTCACATTCTGCCATCTAATCATTCAGGAAGTGGTTTTCCCAGATTCGGGTGCTGTGCTTGGGGTTCTGGTCAAGGGAAGACAATTTCTAGCCTCAGAAAAAATAAAGTGGTAAGAAGAAACACACACACACACACACACACACACACAGAGTCATGCATGTACTCATGCATACACATACTTACACACGGGGGCAGGTAATGCCAGTGCACCCACACTCCCTTGATCCATCCCACATGTCACATGCATCATCAGTAGACAAGATATGGACAAGCCTCTGGCATCCTATTTTATATAGATCTGTCTTTCTAAGGACTTTCTCTGGCCCCTAGAGGGGACAGGAGGGTGCTCAACTTGAACAAGCCAGAACTGAGAGAAAGCTGCCACCTCCGGGAATAATCCTTTCCCCTAAGTGATGCGAATTGGTGGGCAAATACCTCAGCCTCCTCGACCCTCACTGGCACAGTTATGAACTCTGATTCATATGGTTTCTTAGAAAAATGAAGCCCTGTACTGGTTTCCTATGCTGCTGTAACAACTCCCCCATAAACTTAGTGACTTGGAACAAGACAAATGCATTACCTTACAGTTTGGCAGGCCAACATTATGAAATAAATTTAACTGAGCAAAAACCATGCTTTGAGCAGGACTGCATTCCTGCTGGAGGCACTGGAGCAAATCCATGCCTTTGTGTTTTCCAGCTTTCAGGGACTACATGCATTCCTTGGCTTGTGGCTTTTTCCTCAGGTCACTGAGACATCTGAATCCACGGTCACAAATCCTTCCCTTCCTCTGCTTCTGCTGTAATGGTGCGTGATCTTTCCTGACGCTGACCCTCCTGCCTTCCTCATACAAGGACAGATGTGATCACTCTGGGTCCATGTGCACCATTCAGAATCCTCCCATCCCAATATCCTGAACTTCATCAATATCTGCAAAGTCTCTTTTGCCATGCAAGGAAACATATTCATAGGTGCTATGAACCAGGATGCGGACCTCTTTTTGAGGTCATAATTGAGGCCACCACAATCTCCAACAAAAATGAATCCTGTTGCCACAACAATAACCCATTTGTTAATGTACCCTTCACTGGCTTTACTCCCCTCCACTCTCCCCTCTTTTTCCCTATCCCACTGTTTGTTGGATTGCCTCTCAGATGTCTTTTATCCAAATTCTTATCTCAAATTTTAAAACTTACACATACCTGTCAGATTTTAAAAATAACATAGCAGTATCCAAAGACAGAATCTGGTTTTAAAAAACTCATTAAAAATCTGATTTAAAAAAATGATTAAAAAAATAATACACCCGGCTGGGCATGGCGGTTCATACCTATTAAATAGGTGTGGGAGGATCACTTGAGGCCAGGAGTTCAAGACCAGCGTGGGCAATGTAGTGATATCCTGTGTCTACAAAAGAAGTTAGCTTGGTAATGTGGTGCATGCCTATAGTCCCAGCTACTTAGAAGGCTGAGACATTAAGATCATTTGAGCCCAGAAGTTCCAGGCTGCAGTTTGCTATGATTGTGCCACTGTACTCTAGCGTGGATGACAGAGTGAGACCCTGTATCAAAAAAGAAAACAAAAAAACTAAAAAGAAAGAAAAGGAATGGAAAAAAGGAGCAAAAACATGATAGAAATTCAGATCCAGTGAAGATCAGTCCAAGTGGAAATCTAGAAGGTGCCATAGAGAGAAAGGACTTCAGTTAGACTTCAAAGAATGGGCATATTGTTGATAGTCTAATGAGTAATTTGAAATTTTTCCTCTTTCTTAAAAATATGTATCAGAGCCAGTTTCTGACAAACCAAAAGAAATACCATCATCTTAAAATCTAACATTTATCAACAGTCTTTCAAGTTCCCAGGTAGAGACATATGACCCAGATTTTCAAACACCTGAAGACATTTCATTTTTTCTGCAAGATTCCAAAACCAGAGCAATGCTTTACAGGGATATCTTGCTGGTTTTTCTTCTCTGTTACGGAAGTAGAATGTAGCAATCCAATTGAATGAATATTTATTGTGTCTCAAATACAACTCTACCAGCTCAGGGAAACACTGAAATATAAAAACTACACTATGCTCAAAGAGTTGAGAGACTTACTAAAGAAACAAAACAACAACACAGTTTTAAAACTGGAAAACCAAGCCTGTGTTTTTATTTTGTTTTGTTTTTAGGAAAGGCCACATCATCAATACTCTTTGATGTCACAGGGGCAAATCCTATGCAGAAAGAAAACTTGACTATCAATGACTTTGATTAGCACAGTGATTCAGGAGATTCCAACCTTATGAAGGCTTAGGAATATCTCACTCTTTTTATTTCACTTTCATTTTCCTTTTGTGTCTGCAAAAGAGTGATATGTCATAAAAGCCTGTGTCTACAATGAATCTGAAAGTGTTCTTTTGATAAATATAAAATACAAATTGTAAGGGGTAATGAGGCATTGTATCATAGTTAATGTATTCTAAAGGTGTACAGAATTACAGTGGCATCTTAGAGTTGCTAGAATATGGGATTCGAAAAAATGTAACATTGGGAAGTATCAAATCAGTCAAAAATCTAGGTATCCTAGCTTTGTATTACAACTTAATAAAAGCTGTATTTGGCCTCAAACATTTTGCTTGACTCTCAAGCCTGAGTGACATACATTTTAATGGAAGAATGGGGTGGCCCCATCTCCTCCCTTTCTTTGTTCTCCTATGGTTCTTTTTTTTTCCCCCTATAAATTTCTCTTACAGATGCACCAAAGAGAATTTTCTTCTACCTAAATGATTTTAGAGCGTTTGCAGAGCCTGAAAAGCTAGAAGTAGAAAGTCAGGCTAAGAAGAGTGGGAGTGAATGTTTTCTGCCATCAGAATTACTCTTCAAATGGTGGGAGAGACATTCTGGGTAAGCCCGCAGCAGCCACAGTGCACTATTCTCCGAGGGTTACATGGCTATCTGGACGAGGACTCATTCCTTTCTCTGTTACAAGTCACAGCACATGCTGGCATTAACGGGGCATGGGGCTTCCCCTTGGCACGTGTGTGGCAGGCGGCCAGGGCTCTTCCGCCAGCGTGATGGATGGCTGCTGGGTACGGGTACGGCTGCTGCAGCGCGGGGAGGTTTGCTGAGGGAACACACTGATGGCTGCAAATGCTGAGAACTGTAGTTCTGTTTTCCCCCTCCATAGGCTGCATGAAATGATCTCCCACCTGAATGTGATTTTCCTGGAAACTCTCATGCAGTTGCCATGGAAAGGAATGTGTTCCCACCTTTCATTCCTCCCTAAAAGAAAGCCTGCCAGGTCATTAATGCCAGCAGAAAAAGTTACACTATTATGGCTTTCAAACTTTCTTGCAGATCCATCGCCCATGAAAAGCAACAGAGAGGTACCTTGTGGTGAGGGGATGGCAAGGTGCAGAGGAGATATTATGATACAGTCCTACCTTGCTATCCGAAGGGAACTGGTTCCAGGAACACCCCCCACTCCCGCCCACACACACACAGACACTGAAACCACCAATGCTCAAGTCTCTGATAAAACATGGAGTAGTATTTGCATACAACCTACGCACATCCTCTTTAACATTTAAAATCGACCCTAGATTACTGATAATATGTAATAAAATGTAAGTGTGATGTTAATAGTTGCTATACTGTATTCTTTATTTGTGTTATTTTAAAGTTGCTGTATTGTTATTTATATTTTTTTCTGAATATTTTCAATCAGCAATTGGTTGAATCTGCAGCTGTGGAATCCCCAGATACACAGAGCTTACTGTAGCCAGGAGGGAATGTGACGCTGCTTCCCAGTACAACAGCGATTCCTACAGGGTGTGGGGAGACAGGTGCCTACAGGTCAGGGCCTCCATGCAGGCTGTGCTAAATCAAGGAGTGGACAGGGCTGACATCCAATCCAGCCAGGGTCAGCTGCCAAGGTGTGTGTTCAAGTTCAAGGGTGACAACCTCCCCAGCCTGACTCCCAAGAACAACTACTGTCTCTTGTACAAAAGCACTTAAACTGTCAAGCTATGCATCTATAGGATTGCCTCTGTTCCCAAAGGGTGATTTTTCTCTAATTTGTATGAAGTTACTGTGTATGCTGGCTGGCACCCTAGAACTGAGTTTTCTGATTGCTTGTTTTTAATCTGTACTCCATGAAAATCAGCCAGCTACTGATATTGATGGGAGTACGATAGGCATTCTGAAGCAGGAAAAGCAAAGACAGCTGAGGACCAACAAATTAGAGGTTGAGAGAAGATCTCTACTGTAGAGTGTGAGACGTTTTCTAGTCTTTTGCTCACAGTATCCCAGCTCAGACGTCAAGGCTGGGCAAGGCGGGTAGTTGACAAAACATGAAGCCTTGCTCATTAAGTGAAATTTCATACTAAGGGATGATAAAAACAAACCAACAAAAAATAAACAAACGCAAATGTAGAATGTATAAACAGAAATACAATTTGGAAAGCTAAAGCATAAATCAACCATGAAATTGCTAGTTATAAGTGATTTGTGATAAATGTTGTTATTAATAGCTAATATATATCGAGCTCTTACAGTGAGTTATATACTATGTTAAGAGTTTTTAATTGCCATATTTCATTTAAGTTCTCCCAATGATACTATTTCAGATTAAACATAATTAATTCTCATTCCTATTTTATAGAGAAACAAATTCAGGTCCACAGTGGCATGAGTTTGCCTGGACTGGCAGAGCTAATAGGGGCTTGAGCCAGGATTCACATCTAGGCAATCTGAACTCCAAAACCACACTCTGAAACATGCAGACACATTTCTATTTTGGAAAACAAAAGCAAAGATCTTGAGATAAACTTTGTTCTTTTTAGCTGATAGAAAACTGACCCTGTGAGGAGCATGCTATTTAAAAACATGCAAATCTGATTAGTAAACCCACGTGAGTATCACTTGTGAAGAGAAAAGCAAACGGGGAGCAGCAAAAGTTAACAAGTCAGGGAGCTGGTAAGAGCAGGATGGATATTAGCAACGTTGAAAACTAAGGGAATTGGCAAAGTCACTGCAGCACAACCAATAGCTATTATTTTTTAAAATGCATACAAGGGCAGAATTCCCTCAAGCTTAGGAAACAGTAAATTTAATACTTAGCTCAGGAAATGGGACTGAGGATGGCTGTCCTTACTACAAACAGTTGAAATGCGATGTTAGAATGCTGGTTTCTATTGTCTTGGGGGGATATCTTCCGGCAAAAGTCACTCCCTGATAGATGATAAATGGTTCAGACATTCACCCAGTCTACTTTTATTCTCCTCTGACTCCTGGTGGTCAGATTTTAAAACTGACAGAGGATTGATGGTGGATGTGGCCTCTTACCGTTTCAGCTGTTTCACCGTGCAAATATTTTTGAAGGCCTACTCTATCCCCTAGTCTGTACATACTCTTTAGCGTCCCATAATCTACCTAGAGAGAGTGTTTCACTCAACATCTATTGAATGGTGATTCTGGGTCAAACACACTGTTAGGGGCCATCCCATACATTGTTTCTAAACTTCCCAATATACCTGAAGGCCAAGCCTTACTATTTTAGTTACTTACATGAGTAATATCAAGCTCAGAGATGTGAAATAACTAGTTTAAGGCCACACAGCTGGTAAGTGATAAAGATGGGTCAATCTGGGTGGAGGGGACTCAGAAGTTCATTCTTGCTATTGTTTTCTATTAGGATTAAGACAATAAACTAGAAGTATGAGAAAAAGATGTTTTAGGAGTTTAGGGGCAAGAAATACTCTTTCCAGATTTGGGGATAAAAAGCAGACAATGTAAGAGCAGAAAAACTTCGTGGAAGAAATGTATTCATGGCAAACCCCAGAGAGTAATGGAATTTAAACAAGAAATGGAAAACAGCATTCTGCAGAGGTAGTGTGAACACAGGTACAGGGCCTAAAAAGCATAAGACATGGACTTTACTGCACCAAGTTTAATTACGGGAAAAGAACCCTGGGACATAAAGCAAGAAACAAGTTAATAAAACAAGTCCTGAAATGATAGGAAATAGACTAAAGTTGGAAGTTAGCAAGAGGAGAAAAGGTGGAAAATATTCAACAAACGTGGAGAGAAAAAAGACTGGAAAATAGTTGGCAACAAATTACATGTGGGAATAGGGTGAAAGAAATGGTATGAGTAACTGGAGATTTAAGACTTGAATAATGGTTTTTTTAATAGAAAAAAAACCAGGAAGGGAAATAAAAATAACATGATAGATTTAGTATTAGACAAAGTAAATCTGAGGCCAGTGGAACAAACAAATGTCCAAAGTGAACTCATTTGAAAAGTCAAAGATGTCCAAAGTGAACTCATTTGAAAAGTCAAAGTTAGAGAAGGGTATAGTCTTCTAAGCCTGTAGTTAAGTTAGACTCATTACTTAAAGGAAAGAGTAAAGAAAGACAAGATGGAAATAAAGGAAGAAGATTCGCTAGGAAAAAGTAGCTGGGAAGCATGTGGGCAGAAGATAGGTGAAAAGAAAACCAAGAAAACATAGAAAAGTCAAGAGAAAGCCTCTTTCAAAAAAGAAGAGATGGTGTTAAAGCACTGAAAGCTACAGAAAACTCAAGAAAAACGAGCACCAAGAATACAGAAGTTGGCTCTGTTCCTTGGAGGTTGCTTGTATATACTTTGAGAAAATGGTTTGGGTAATGGACCAGGGAAAAGGAAGATGCCACATTAAAAGTGGTTTGGGGTCATTGTGAGGAGTTGGTAAACACAGTAAATGTAGTCTCTTTATTCAAGGAGTTTTAGGAAAGGTGGAAGATAAGCTTATTCAAGATCTTAAAGTCAGGAAAAGTGTTTGTTTGTTTTTAATTAAGGAGACAGATTTGTTTGCTGTGAAAGAAAAATATTTAATTTGGAAAGGGAAATGGAAAGCGATCAGAAAGAGGAACATAATTGATAGATTATCAATCTGGAGAAAGAGATAGAAGAGTCGGAATCCACAACAAAGGCAGAGGAGCTGACTAAAAGGAAGAGTCGGGGATGATTCCTTCTTCTAGACAGCAAAGAAGGAAATGGATGAAGATACAAAAAAATGTAGCAGAAGACAGGAAGAAAAATGGAAAGTCCTATGTTACATGTTCATTCATCTCATTTAAGAAAGAAACTAAGTAATCTACAGATTAAAATTGGCAGAAGGTCAGGTCAGCAGTGGAGGCTTTATTAGGACCTGAAAACCCACAGGTGTGGGAGTCAAAGAGACACAAAATAAAAGCTTTTCTTGAGTTCTATGTAAGTTACCATCTCAGCCCCAGAGTCATTATATTAAAAAAATGGGAATACCACTACCTACGAGGTTGAGGTATGAGAGGCAATGGAAGTTCAAGTGTGGAAGAAGTGTATGCTCGATGGGAAAATACAGCTGGTCTGTCATCCTTATGTGGATAGTTTTAGAAGAGAAATGGAAAATGTGAGAAGCAGTATTTCCCCAAAGATGAGAACTAAGTGACTTATAAAGAAAGAAAAGAAAGGACAAAAGACAGAGAAGAAAGGGGCACATACATGACCATTGTTGAGATAGTCAACCATGGGATCCAACACAGATGAAGGGGCTGGAAAAAAATCAAATAAA
This sequence comes from Cheracebus regulus, assembly GCA_963574635.1. NCBI lineage: Eukaryota > Metazoa > Chordata > Mammalia > Primates > Pitheciidae > Cheracebus > Cheracebus regulus. The sequence continues at coordinate 17,011 of CAUYQU010021893.1, read as the reverse complement.
AACTTTCTACAAGCCCAGAGACTAGGTACAATTTGGGAGACCAGGAAGCATGCCAGAGAACAGAGCATCAGCAAAGCCAAGGACAGAGCAAAGGCTAAGAAGGAAGTGAGGGAGGACCAGAGCTCAAAGGCGGCAGAGAAGGAGGGGTTTTCTGTTTAGAATCACAGTCATGCAGAAGCTGTAGGTGAGGCAAGGTCCAGGATGGCAGCTGAAATAGAGGCGGAGGAAGACAAGAACTGCTACACCAGGATGTGATGTCCCCTGAAACAACGGCAGAGAAGAATAGGCAAGAAGGTGGCCAGTGTCCTGCCACTGGGAAACAGCCCTGGAACAACTAAGATGCAAGGCTGGGAAGGAGAGAACCACGAGGGTTGTGGACGTGGCCCAAGATCGGATTGGTGGTATCACTACAGGACAAGAAAGTGGCCCGGAAGTGCAAGGGGTGCCATGGCTTGTCCTCTACACTCCGCAGGTGGCAGGGAGATGACACACAAGGAAACGGCTTCCCCCTCCATCCCCTGCTGAAGGTTGGGAGGAGGCTGTAGCTCAGGGGAAAGCCAGGCTTCAGTTTTATAGTGACAAGGTGAAACAAACATCAAGAGACTGAGAAGAAGGGACATTTACTTAAAACTGTGCGGAAAGGCAAACAAACTCACTTAAGAGAAATGCGGGAAAATGAGAGAATTGTCAAGCGGACAACTAAGTTGTTTTGAACTAATTTTTTGGTGAGGCCTAGAGCAAACTGCTTAACTTCCCTGTGCCTTTAGAAAGTGGAAATAATAAAGAGGCCTCATATCATTGTTCTGAGGGTAAAATAAGTTTAAAAAAGAAAGCCTTTAGAATAGGATGTGGTATGGAGTCAGTGCTTGGTACATTACTGTTAGGAGTATTATTAGGATGAGGTGCCTGGAGTCATTTGCACAACTGGCTTCATCCCTTCTCTCTACCGCATTCTCCAACTCGAGTGTAACGTGTTGTCCTCTGGACATGTTCTTTGGGTGGCTCCTTATATTCCCACTGGCATCACCTAGGCCCAAGGCCCCTTTTTTGTGGACTGGATTCCCTAGGCATGATCTTGCCTAGGGACACACACTGGGGCCCCGCTCCCCATCAGCTCCACCATCTTTGTGGATTCCAGGCCCTCTGTGGCTTGACATTGATCTCATTACCCACTTGTATTTCACAACTCCTCAACATGAACTTTCAGTTCAGCCACATCGCAGGCCTCCATGTGTACCCTGTTTCTTCCAGTTTCTGTGCCCTTACCTGTGCTATTCCACCACCTTCTGTCCTTCCTGCAAGTGAATTCTACCTCTCATTTCAGCTCATCCCGGCTTCCCACCTCCTGTCTTCTGCTCACCTCTGACGATGCCAACCAACAGATTTTAACATCAATCCTTTTTTTGTGCATATTATATACATTTCCTGGCCAACAGTAACTTCTTATAGGGTCAGGGCTGTGTCTTGCTTTTTATTCTTTTTGATTCCCCACAGAATGTACACCAGTGTTAAATGCATAATTGTCAATCAGTGGTTGTCAGCAAATGGCTTTAGTGTTAACTACATTCGTTCCTAAATAGCTCCTATATTCTAATGATCTCAGTGAAAATGAAATGAGCTATATAGAAATGTGTTTCAAAAATATCACCCCTTCCATTCTTGGAGGTCTTGCAAAGTGATAGAAATTCCATTATTATGAGTTCATCCTTTAGGTCTTGAGTATGTTTCCATCTTCTAATACTTCTAAGAAAGCAAAAATTTTCCCAAGGGGGGTGACTATGTCTTATTGCATGACAGGGTGATACTCTGCACGGAGACTGAGATGGCTGACAGGGAGGATGACTAGGCTAGATGGCTTAGAGCATGGCCTTTTGATACAAGAAATCCATCTAAGGGAAAGGATGCAAGAAAAGCAGGAGATGCATAATAGAAAAAATGAAAGAAAACACACAAAGGCAAAGTGTTTGGAACAAACTCAACTTTTTGACAAAAGATGGTGCTTCCATGTTCAGATAACCTTTCAAGGTCTCTCTTCTCTGTGACTGCACAGCCACTGAGCTTTTCTCTTTGTCTCCAAGCTGGGTTTTTTTGTTTTTTTTTGCTTTAGAGCCAAACTGTTTCCATAGATAATGCCATAATACATCCTCAGTAATTTGAAGCAAGGTGCAAATCATTAGTCAACTGTGAAATCATCAGAGCACTCAGAATGGAACAGGAACACCACCAGGATATTGGTTTCATTTGTAGTTAAGACGCCAAAAAGGCTAAACACCAATTTCTTCCCACTGATTGAAATCAATAGCTTCTTTCTCTTTTTTTTTTTAATTGAATAGAAGTATGGAGGAAACATCCTCTTAACATGTTCAATACTTCATCAGCACAAGTACTTTTGAAAAGGGTCCTGCATCTAATTTTGTTAGTTGATGTGGATCCTGCATTTAATTATGTTCTGATACTGGCCATTAGTCCTTATTCAAATTCAATGCAGAGGCAGACATATTCATTACCTACAAAAGACATTTATATGCTAGTGGGAGGAAAACATAAAATTTGCCATCTAAATAGTAAAGGTCTAGCCAAAGAAGAAAAAGAGAGAACCTGAATTCTGCTTTCTGACATACAGCCACCTGACTGGCATCATGGTAAATGCTTGGAAATCGGATTGCCATTTCTAGACATTTCTTGAATAGTAGCATATGATCTTAACATCACAGAAACTTTAATTTCACAGTAAGAACTTTGCACAAACTAGAACGCATTCTGCTGCTCTCAGAGGACAACTTCTCCCTTGCCACTGTACACTCAGGAAGAAAGAGACTACCTGGCACTTGGTAGCAGAAAATAGACATTTGTGGAATGAATGAACAAAGTTCTAATTTTCATGTTTTTTTTACCATGCCTACACCAATTTGAATCAATAAATATTTGACTTATTCTTCTGCTACAAAATTCATTAACCACATGGCTGCACTTTACTAAAAGACCATACTGTGGCCAATTTCTTCACAATAAAATATAAAGAAAAGGAGATGTGGAATAAGAGAGAGAGAGAAAATTTGGAATGAGAGAGAAAGAAATACCTCCTGAATCCCAGTTTTCTCATCTGCACAATGGGGAATGCAGTGTTTCCCCTGGAAAGGCAGGAAAGATGAACTGAGATAATGAATCCAGTGTACCTGTCTTAGTCTGCCTCCTCCAGAAGCTGACCTTCAGGCAGAAATTTGAGCACAGGTAATTTATTTGGAGGATAATTCAAACAAATTTAATAGAAGGATAAAGCAGTTACCACTGTGGACAGCTGGGACTAAAGCCCCCCGGGAGACTTTGGGAAATGGTACAGACCATACACTTTGGAGTTGTCTTGTCTGAGGAACAAAGGCAGTGGGTATTTATCCACCAATCCCATCACTCATGGGATGTTGTGGGTGGGGTGTTAATTCCTTGGCATTCTGAACTTCCTTGATCTTCAGCAGAGCAAAGGAGCAGCCAGAGAATACCTTCAGAAAGCAACACACTTTCTCCTGAGCGGATGTCAGGCTGCGTGGACATGGTGAGTGCAGAGACAAGGACCATGGGCAGGACAGCAACAACATCTGCTGCAATGCCCAACATCAGCACTAGTGCACTTAAAGTAAATAGCTGCAAATTATGATCGCATCTATAAAGACTTGCTGGGCCTCTAAGAAATGTTCCTCCTCAGGAGTAAAAAAAAAAAAAATCAACTTTTAAAGGCTCTAGGGAAACCTTAAAGAGCCTCGAAGAGCTTCTCTAGCCATGAAATATCCTCGTTCAGAAGACAAAAATAATTTGGGAGGGCTGCTTACAGAGTAGCAAGTGTCACATACTGAGTTTAATAAAATTCACTTTGTAATTATAATACGGTCTTTCTTCCTTCTTAGTGTCTCTCCAAGCCCTTGTTATAAAGGTTTTCACAGGATATATGTCAGAGAGAAATCAGTCTGGAATTGTTATGATATAGAAGACAATAAAGGGAAGGAATAGCAAAGAATGATGAGACCACCGGTTCCAGTGACGTGCCCATAGGTCGAATCACACTGTGAGGAGCTTAACAATTCCAGGCATGTTGTTAGATTCTGATCCAGTTCATAAAAATGCCACTGTTCACTTGTCAGACCCTAAGTGAATCACGCCATCCTGCGTTCTTTTACCAACCTTTGCCCCATACCAATGGCTGTGTGCGGGTGGAATTGTCAACATAGTACTTGAATAAATGAGTGAATTAATTAACTTAATTGAATGAATTAATATGTCCTCAGGCCTAAAATAATTTGGAAGCTTGCTTAATCTGTGTATTATAACAATGCCAGGCAATGAGCTAAATATATCAAAGCATTCATGGTTATAGAATGAATAAATGAACGAACAAATGAATGAAAGAACAAGCACTCAAATGCAAAGACCTGTGCAGAATGCTCAGCCTTCACTTTCTCTGACCAAGAAAGTCTTGGCTCACATTTAAAGTAGTTTCCCACCACCACCCTCACTCCATAATGTCCTCTGTCACATAAATCTGTTTAATTTCCTTTACAGTACACAGAACTTAACAAAATTATGTCACCTACTTGTTTACTTTCCTTTTATGAGGGTGAAAACTCTGTGACAGCTGGAGCCATGTGTTACCTGCTCATCACTGTGTACATGGAGCTGAGGACCCTGTCTGATACATTAACCATGGCCTCAGTAAATATGGACGGAATGAACAAAAGGCATGACAATGGAAGTCACCTTCCTTCACAAGGTATGAAAGAAGAGAAGCCACCAAAGGTAAGGTGGACACATGGGAGCAATGTGGGTACTGTGGTGGACGTTAGATCTTGGTGCAAGGCCTTTGGATGTTGATGAAATGACCGTCACTCTCGTGGAGTCACAGCCACGTGTCCACCCCTTCCTCCCAACCTGCAGGTGTGCCCCGTTTTCTCAGGCCTCACAAGCTTAGAGAAGAATTGAAGACCATCACCCTGCCTGACTGTGGACTATGGACAGTCCTGACCAGGTGCTTCCGCCAAGAAATCTAGGAAATGTATATTCATCTGTTCTAAAGTTATGAGAAAATTCCGCCTGTTCTGCAAAATCCATCCTGGGTTTGCCAAGCATTTGTCTCACAGCCTGGGCCAGAACCTCGCTGAAGCCAGGGCACCTGAAAACTCTTAACATGGACAGAGCTGTGGCCCGACATCACTCTCCACCTCACCGGGCTCCCCTTCAGAAATATGGGTTGAATAGGTAAATGCTGGTTTTTCATTTTCATGTTAAAAGTCAAAAACTATTTTAAAATTATGATGTATCATGGTAGACGCCTCTTTTAAAACACAAAATTTTTTTAAAGATAGCATTTATGCTTTAAATATCCCATAAAAGTAGGCCTCATTCTCCTTATAAAGGCATCTCATTCTAAGGTGTTTAGAAATTCATACATACAAATGTGGCAAATCTCATTCACCTTAGTTATCTTTATTTATGACTCTACCTACACAGTATTATAAAAGTGATGTAACTCCAAAAAAATAGGGAGAGAGAGCATCAAGTAAAGAAAAAGGTACAAGCTGGCTTTCACTGAGGAATATGCTGAGGGTAGAAAGAGAGTCAAAAAAATCAAATCAGGTCTCCTTCCATGGGAGATAAGTAACTCACAGGAGTGTCAGTCCTACTCAATATTTACGGCCAATTCACCAGGAGCCACTCACAGTTCAAGGCATTGGAGAGACAAGGATGACTAAGACATGTATCCTGACCTCAGAAAGCCCAAGTGAAAAATAGACTTTTGAGGCAGAACAATAAGAAGGTAGAAACAAAGCCGATCTGGAGGCAGAGCAATTAATTTCCAGGAATGTCTAAGAAGGTGCTATCTTAAGATGGAGTTCTGAAAGAAAATTACCATCTGAACTGGTACAAAATGGTCAGATGATGTGACAATGTTTGTTTTCAATACAGTCAGAGTGGGATCAAGCTAAGGCAAAAGAGTTTTAGAAGGAACTGAGAGATTCCATGAATCGTTAACATGTAAATTAAACATATTGTTGGAATATTTTTTTCTCTAAAGATAATTTCAAAAATCAGTGAGGAAGAAGGTTGGCTAGTTCATAGGTCAAATGACTTAAATTATTGAGGAAATGCATTTCTATAAACAGCAACATTGGGCAGATAGATAGAGCAAAGTCATCTAACGGATACTTTTCTCCATATCTCCACTCCCTCTCATTTCTGAGTAAATGGTCTCATGGAATGACTTGTCTTTTGGAAAAAGAACAGCCAGTTAGATGGACCAGGCATGATGGCTCACGCCTGTAGTCCCAGCACGTGGGGAGGCTGAAGCATGAGGATCACTTGAGCTCAGGAGTTCAAGACCAGCCTGGGCAACACAGGGAGAAACCCACCTCTACCAAAAAATTAAAACGTTAGCCAGGCATGGTGGTGCATGCCTGTAGTCCCAGCCGCTCAAGAGTCTGAGATGGGAGGACTGCTTGAGCCTGGGAGCTCAAGGTTGCAGTGAGTCGTGATGGTGCCACTACACTCCAGCTTGGATGACAGAGTGAGAATTTGTTTTCGGAAAAAATAAAAATAAAACCAACTACAAGCTACGTGAGATGGCTGCAACATGAGTGAGTATCGGCTGATGGGTAGCAAAGGTGCTTCATCAAATGGCCAAAATAATAAAAGGGTCTAGGCTACTTCAATAATCAATTTGTCTCGAGAGAAAAACAGGCTTTAAGCTGTGGGATCAAGAACAAGGTGCTTAGTAGCAGGGTAAGTTTCGAATAAAATATTCAGTAAATGTAACCTGTTTGTCAATGTATTTATTTTAAAATAAACTTTATATTTTAGAGTAGTTTTTAAAGTTTTTGTTTGTTTGTTCGTTTGAGATGTAGTCTTTCTCTGTTGCCCAGGCTGGAGTGTAGTGGTGCAATCTTGGCTCACTGCAACTTCTGCCTCCCCGGTTCAAGCGATTCTTCTGCCTCAGCCTTTCCAGTAGCTGGGACTACAGGCTTGCGCCACCATGCTCAGCTAATTTCTATTTTTAGTAGAGATGGAGTTTCACCATGTTGGTCAGGCTGGTCTTAAACTCCTGACTTCAAGTGATACACCCACCTCAGCCTCCCAAAGTGCTGGGATTATAGGTTTGAGCCATCATGCCTGGCCTAAAAGTATATTTTAATTGATTTCTTAGATAAATCCTTTGTTTTATCTAGAAATAAGTGGTCATCTCCATTACCCTTTGCTGGAGTCGAGTGGTCCACATAGTTTAAGTCAGGTAAGACAAATGCTCGGCTCTTCCCATCCTTCACCTCCTCTTCCTCTGGCAAACATCACTAACTGATAACAGTACTCTGCTCGGAACCCAAACTAGCTCTCAGAATCCTTTTCAACACAGCTCTTCATGTGGTCATTCCTCCTGTTGGCATTGACACATGGAATGTAGTGTACTGGCCACCTCTAGTTATGCCAAAGCTTCCCAATCCATTAACTATCTCTCCTAGGGGAACACTGGGTTAGTTCAAGAGTTTTGAGAATCCCTATGTGTATCAAGACTAACTTTTATCATGAATAGCATGCTTCATGCACACATCTGTTACTACTTTACGAATGTATACATTCGTTGTAGTTAATAAAATGCAAATAACTTTTTAACATTATCAAATTCATGGTTGCTTTTTAATCACTATAGAATAGTGACTTGTGAATTTGATGTTAGGGGAAAAAAAACCCTTTTATTGGATAAGTTTAAGAACCTCTGGTTGTCAATCATAATCAGCATGGTCTATTGATGTCAACCACATGAGAACTTGTCCAAGTGGCAATTATAGCATCCACAAGGCAGGCATCAGTCTCTTGTATAAATGCAAAGTTGTGACAGAAATATGTTACAAAGGGGAGGTTTATTCATTCAGTAAATTCTGGTCTCCTTTTTTATCAAACTTGAAGCTAAATAAAAAGCACTGGGGTTTCAAATCAACAAATAAACCAAGGTTTCAACAAACCAAAATAACTCTTGCATATTTAAAAATACTCAGCTGTAATATGTATTTGCCTCTTTGTTCAAATATAGTATTAATGGAACTTGCCTTTTCTATCTTTCAAGAATTTTTTAGAATTATAAAAGCAAGAGGTCATGGCATGCTTTGGAAAGTAAACATGCTATACGAATGGAAAGGGGCTCTCACCACTTTTAATTACATGTTATTTACAATTACTTTACAGTAAAAACTTCAGTTTGAAATATATTCCTTTGGTGAAATCCATTTCTGGTGGTCTCCACTTTGCAGAAAAGAGCAAACATGATGAGAGCACACTTTATTACTAGCTATCCCAACGGCATGGGTAAAGTATCTATGAATGTGTATAATACTATCCATATGAATGTTCTGCCTTCACATTTCACAAGCATTCTAATCATTTTCGTAGAGTAAATTTTCACTTCATGTAAATGGTTTGTATGGGGAAACTTTGTAGAATATTTCCAAAATTGGCAAGAAGGAAACTCCATCTGGAAACGAGATTTCATGGACCTCTTACCGACATACCATTTTCACCTAGCAGGATTCCAACATGATTTGGATGGAATCTACAATTTCACTTTGTTCACAAAGGGAAAAAAAAGCCCACCAGTTGTGAGTATGCTTCATCAAAGACGTAAATGAGACTAATTGACCTTCTAATACTAAAGAAAAATATCTTATTTTTTCACAGTAAGTTTACACAAAGAAGTCTACAACTTGATTGTTTTTACATAGAAAAGGCTGCATTTACACTTTGAAAGCATAAACAAAATGTAGGGCAATTCAGGAAGAATCCTAAGGGTGCTATTTTAAGCCACCGAGTTTCTGGGTGGTTTGTCCTGTGGCAAAGTAACTGCAAGAGTTCATTTTATTCAACAGGTATTTTCTGAGGGCCAAGTGAGTGGAAATGCTGGACTGTAGACAATGAGGAGGTTTGCAAAACATCTAATAAAAATCAACATTTCATTTAAGTTTCAAATGATCATACAATCTGTTTAAAGTAGGTATTGTTATTCTTGTATTAAAGTAAAGAAATGGGATAAAGGAGAGTTAACTAAGTTGTCCACTGTACTCCAGCTTGTATGTAAAGACCCATTCCAAGGACGTTTATGTCCTTGTTAAGTGCTTATCAATGCTATAGACCAGTTTCTTGCCTTCCTGGAGAGCACAGTCTAGTAGGGCAGAAAAATGTAGCAAATAATTTTAATATTAAACAGAATGTGTCAATATAGTTTATTGACACACACAATAGGGAGAATTTATTTCTGGCAGGAGTAGAAAAAGACAACTTCAATCAAGTAGCTAGACAATGTTACTTAAACACATTCTCCTAAAATAAATGAATACTTTTTTAAATTAATAAATTTCCAAGGAGAACATCTTTGGAACACTTTCAACATGAAATCTTACCAAAAAATACAATATAGAGCCAGGAATGGTGATGTGTGCCTGTAGTTCCAGCTACTCTGGAAGCTGAGGCAGAAGGTTTGCTTGAGCCTAAGAGTTCAAGATTGTAGTGAGTTATAGTCATGTTCATAGACCACTGCAATCCAGCCTGGGCAATACAGTGAGACCCCATCTATATATATGTGTATATATATATATATATATATATATATATATATATATATATATTTGTGTGTGTGTGTGTGTGTGTGTGTGTGTGTGTGTGTGTGTGTATATATATATACACACACACACATATATACATATATATACACACATAGAGAGACATACCTGTGTGTGTGTGTGTGTGTGTGTGTGTATGGAGGAAAGAGAATTAAAAGGAAGCTATTTATAATGAAGAACAGTGGACTCATTCATCTTCTGTACGTCTACACTCACTTCTCTGTCACATTTAGATGTTTCTTTCTAGGGTGTGCAGAGCTCATTCTGAAAATTGTTGATTTCATAGAAAAGATCACCAATCATAGACAAATGTCTATGAGGCCATGGCGATTTGATAGAATTGGGAGTGCCTTCTTTTCAGGGCTATGTTAGGTCAAGAAAGACAAACAGAAACCACCACAGTTATTGTAAAAGGAAATGTAACAGAAGGAATCAGTTACATGGGTTCTGAAAGACTGAAAAGTCATAAGGGGAGCCTTGAGCTAACTGGCAGTCAAAGCAGGAAGCAGCTACCACCCTAAGGACTGGTGGATCAAAGGGAAGAAGTTTTGATCATTGCATTAGAGGAGTGTCCCCCACAGAGTAGAAAGCCAGACCATTGAGGAAGGAACACTGTTCATTTGGCATTGGAGACTCTAGAACTTGAAAGAGGTCCCCAAGGAGCTGGGACCCAGACCTCTGTGGAAAGCATGCTGCCCACTGGTGCTAATATTTCTAAGGAGAAGCTCAAGCCTGGTTCTCAGGTGCTACAGGAGTTGGAAGGTGGAAGCTGGAACCAACTGCCACTGCCAGGGTGAAGGATGCTGCCAGGAGGTCCTGGCAGAAACAGGAAGCAAACAGGAAATAATAAAAATGCTGAAACGAGATGTATCATCTGCACCTCCTTCCCCTGAAAAGTTTCTGGGGTATTGTTTTATTCATGTTGACATCACTCTTGGTTTCAAACAGGAGTAGAATGGCTGCAAGCAACTATAAACCTTCGTTCTCCTGGGTTCAATTTCAGCAGAAACAATAGCGGTGTTTTTTTCCAGTAGTTACTCAAAGCATCACTCTAGGGGAATCAATGTGCCCATCTCTGAATCAGTCTCTGTAGCTAGAAGTGTAGACTCAACACATTGACCAGACCTCTGTCATAGGCGTTTTCCTGGATCTGTTACTATGACCAGTCTTGGGTTACAAACTACAGATCACGAGGTCAAGAGATTGAGACCTTCCTGGCCAACATGGTGAAACCCCATCTCTACTAAAAATACAAAAATTAGCTGGGCATGGGGCACGCACCTCTGGTCCCAGCTACTCGGGAGGCTGAGGCAGAAGAATCACTTGAACCCAGGAGGCAGAGGTTGCAGTGAGCCAAGATTGTGCCACTGCACTCCAGCCTGGTGCCAGAGCAAGACTCCATCTCAAAAAAAAAAAAAAAAAAAAAAAAACTCATAAGAACCACTTGGACTGAGAGTGAAGTGTGGTCTCCAAAAGAAAAATTTGGTGTAATAATATGAAGAAAGAAAAAGACAAGGGCAAATGCTGAGGAAGGGAAAAAAATATCTACCACAAGGATTGTCTTTGTATCCTTATCATAATCTGAGTTCTCACTGTTCCCATAGGCTCCCAGGAGAGGAAAACTGTCTAGAAAAAGAGCAAGAAGTCTTTTCAACTCAGAAGAGCCCTACTAACTTCATAGTTCACTTCCCATTCCCCTCACCCAGCTTCTTCTGTCATTCTTAGAAACTTAGCAGGCAGCCATGATTCTTCAGTCAGTTCAAAAAATCAAGACTGAAATCTTTATGGATAATTATTAGTTAATGATCAGGATGGAGAACATTTAGCTTCCTGGAAAGATCAAGGAAGCTTCTATAAAAGGATAGTGGGGGGTTGGGGAGGAAAGGCTGCCATTAATATGGCAGGTATTAAGAAGCTGCTTCAGATGTTAAATAGGCAGCACAGAACTTCTGCTAAATTTCTTCACCTTGGATAATTACATCCTTACACCAAATGAGCATCCATAATACTTCAATCCTCTAATGAGGAGAGTGGGAGGGGGCAGGAGATGGAAGAGACTTGGGCAAATAGCACTGACAATGCATAGGTCGTAACGAAGAAGAGGCTGCAACTAAAATAGGTTTTATTCTCTACAAATTTTTATCACCTACTGAATAAATGGCATAATCTTTTTTTTAAAAAAAAAAAAGTTTATTACCTTTATCTGTCCCAAAGAAACTTATAATCTTTATAACCTTAGGGCTTTTCTCTGATTCAGTGCTATGTTTGTCAATAAGAATATTGGTATTTAACTGGCATGGTAACTCTGGCTTTTCAATTCTAAGCCCGTGTTTTTATCACTGATGATGACTCTTGGGTTATATTTCACCAGCTTCATGAAAGCAAAGTTAACTTCCCTGAAGAATCCAAACATCATCCTGAGTTTGACCATAAAAAAATGAGGCTGTGATCTCATTACAGGGAACTTCCTATGGAGAAGAAGACAGAGTCTATTTCCTTTTTATGAGTTGGTTCCTATATGATTTGTGTGAGTAGAATGGTCATCCTTGATCTGCAAGGCAATGGTATACGAAAACACGTGCATGCTTTATAATCCAAAATGTCTTTTGGAATGCTCAGAACAGTTTGAAATCAAGCACTATATAGCAGAATTCACATTTATAGTCCAAATTTTCTTTTCCTGGAGGAAATAATTAGAAAAATGTAACTGGAGACTGAGGGTTTAGAAAACAGAACTAAATAATACCTACAATTTACTTTTGAAGGGTTCCTTATGAATCAGATGCGGCCCTAGGTACCTAGACATGTTTTCTTTTCATTTAAGGTGCAGAAAGAACAATCCTGTTAGATTATATCCTGGTATCTCCATTTTATGGAAGAAGGAAAACCACAGTTCATGGAGATGAAATCATTGGAGCAAGAGGTAAGATGCGAGTCCCAGTCAAGCAACTCTAAAAGACTGAATCGCTATAGGACACCAGGTGGCTCCTAGGGACCCAAAACTTCTTTAAGTTCTTACTAAAGCATTATGTCTTCAAAAGGCTAAATAACTCAGCATTAGCCGTAAGACAGGGAAGTAACCAAAGGGGGAGATTTCTACAACCGAAGGTAGAGGAATTTGGGAACAAATTTTGCCAACAACTTAAAGAGTCAAGTCGTATTCTGGCTTGCAGTCATCATGGACAGTACTGGAGTATAGCTCAGACAAAACTTCATTTCGAAGAAGTAAACGAGTCTCTTGGTTCTCCAGGTAGGCAAATTCAGTTGCCTTACATTTCCACCTGAGATATTTCAGTTACTCTGGAACTCTTGGACCCAATCATATGAAATAAATTGGTAACTTTGTAAGATTATGCCTGATTATGCAACTAACTCTCAGAAAGAGTAAGGAGATGATGGTCAATTTGGTATGGTCAATTTGAACAGCAAAAAGGTTTATGGACTTCTGGATCTACCATTCTATAATTTTAGCTCCTCAAAATAGAAACGTCTGAGATGTGGAGTAGTCAAGACAGGAAATCTTATCAACTTCTAAATCCTCTAACAACATCAAAAGTTAACAGAAGAAATAATTTGAACACTAGAATTTCAGAATATATACAGTAAATACAAGGCAACCATAATAATTTTAGTTAATTCTTACATCCAGCTCAAGGGATGTAAAAGTGAAATGCTCTAAAAGAAAACAAGGAAGAAAGGAAAGGAAAATGAATACCATTCCCTTTTCATAGCTTCCATCTTTGCAGATGCTAGTCTGTCTGGCTAAGATCACACAAAATAAAGTGAAGTGAGGTCAACTGCCCATAAAAAACGAGGCCTCAAAATAATACTATAAAGCCCATGAAGGGACAGTCAAACTTCACTTTTACCAGCTCAGAAGATCGCAGCCCTGGCTGTACATTAGAATATGCCAGGAGACAAAACAAATCCTATGTCTAGGTCACAACAAAGAAGAATTACACTGTACCTTAGAATTCCGAGGGGTAAGACCAAGGCATTGGTATTTTTTAAGCTCTCCAGGTGATTCCAAAGAGAAGCTGAGATTGAAAACTACTGCTCTAGGTAAAATGAGGGAAAGAGAAGCTAATGTTACAATGTCCAGTCCCCGGTAGCTGCTTCTAGGTTCCAGGAAAGCTAGCTGAATTTGGGAGTAAAAATGAATAGCCTTGCCTGAAGACTCAATTCACACCAGAAGCACTTCATTGTATTTACCAGGTGCAAAGACCACATCCCTGCCTTCAGGGATCTTGTTGTGTGCAGCTACAAGGTGTGATTCCAAATCATAAATAACTGTGCCTGAATGCAGTGAGGGTAGTCACACTTGTCCATCCAAATAGCAAATAGCAAAGAGAGTACAAGGAAGAGTCATTAATGGGTGTGATGGTCAACAGAAGAGAACTCCAAACTGCTTTCATGGAAGAGGAACCAAAGCAAAGGACATGTTCTAGGAAGAGTCAGTCATTCTAGAGGCTGGTGCACGGACGGTATCCTGAGAGTTGGATCAGGTAGTTCAAGAGATTCTTTTCTCTTTCAGGCACTCAAACAGTTCTGTGACTACCAGTATTTGCCTTTAGGGTTCCAGTTGTCCCAGCAATTAGTGCCAGACAGAATGCAGAGTTCCTTCAAAGGAAACGGTTAAAAGCCCACTTTAGCAGAGACATTCTGCTGCAAGAAACTTGATGAGGTCAACAGAGCTAGCTCTCAGGCTTGTCTAGGTCTCTATTAAGCTTATAAAAAAGAGATTTCACAAAGGAGAAAGTTCATTTTTATTTTACAGATTTATGAAGAGAGCCAGTCTGACTGGTGAAAATGTCAATCAATTTCCATCTTTAAAAAATGAGCTGAAATAAGAGGTCAGTCAGCATCTAGAAGGTTGTAATCCATGTAGGAAAACTAAGCATGGAGGTTATAATAGAGAGAAAAATGGGTAATGAAAGTAAATCTGCTATAAAAACTTCAGTAATTAATTTTTCTTCAAAATATGCATCAAATTTCACAACTATAATTTCATAGTCCTCCCATTATGAAAAGATTTCAACAGGCCCGACAGTTATTTGCTCAAAGCCATATGATATTTCACAAGCAGAATTTCTAAATATAAAAACCATCAGTGTTTTGGGTAATGATTGCACTGTAGGTTTTACAGTAAGTGTAGTAACCCAAGGGCATGTACATAAATCACACATCTAAAGGGCCCTGACGTTTTCATTTACTTGTTGAATGTTCTGGGTTGCTCAGATGCTAGAGACACTTGTATTCCTGCCTCTGAAGACCTATATGCAATAAAACAGTGATAACTCATTAATCAGTCTCTAAAGTAACTGGATAAGCTGCCACGAACTGGAATCTCCATTAAATCAGAGGACAGAGAGGTACGACCAATATGCACACTCATTATCTAAACCATGGCTGACACAGCCAGTTACAAAGGAATGCTGAGTGTTCTACTGCTTTTCTGTTAAGTGGGCCCACTGGTGAAATACTTCTCTACTGATTGCAAGCCAAGTGTCTCTGAAGATGGACAGGAAGAAAGTCTCTAAATATTGGTAGGATATAGTTCTTGTTGTTGGCTAAGTGGGTGAAATCTAAATTTGGGATGTGCTGGTCCAATCACCATTCTGGCACTTATGGTCTCTGTGTGACCTTAAGCCAGCTTTTCTCATCAATGAGAGTAACAGCGCTTATCACCCAGATGGTCTTGGACAGTAAAGGGGTTAATATACACCAAGAATCTAACACAGCACAAGGCAAAAGACACAAAGTAATGCTTTAAGAAGTATCCACCATCACTGCTAATTAATCAATTCCTCTCCACAGCTAGGTCACCACCACAGTTCAATGTATATCTTTTGCAGTGCTGGAAACCTGACCTGGAATGGTAGGCTGTGTCTCATGAAATTGGAGAAGGAAACCTTAAGAATATATATGATAAATATATGCGTGATGTGTAAATGAGACCTAAACAGAGAGAAGAACTTTATATCAATTCATCAAGTTTCCCAACTCAGAAACATCTAGACAAATGTTGCAGTCCTGAAACTAAGTTGTATAATAAGGGTGTGTATGTGTTTGAATATGTCAAAGAAGAAGGATTTGTTAGGTGAACAGGAGAGGGGAAGGCAGTGTTAGGGCAGGATGTAAGGCAGGAAGGAAGAGGTTCTGATAATTTGAAAAGAAGACTGCAGCAAGATGCTTACAACCTTCAGCAAAGAATGATTTAGAAAACGCTAATAATGCTCTGTTCTTGTTAAAGATACAGCTAAACAAACACACAACAGTTAAAGCACACAAAAATGATTCAAAGACTTTGGTCATAACTGTGTGTCAACTGAAAACCTATTACAATTGCTTCCTCTAAAGCTCACAGCCTCTATTGGCAATTGGCTAGGGACACACCTTCCCAACCGTTTAGCTTTCTCCATAAACCCAATATTCCTTTCACAGCAGAGTAACAATTTGGTGCATAAAGCTCGGATCGTGTGAGAGACACAGGCCAATGTTAAAAAGTCCATGGCTTTGGGTCTAATATCCACACTCCAGCACAACTCTCACAGCTGCCTATAGACCTCCCACTCTTGGGGCTACAAGTTTCTCTGCTCATGAGATAACTAGAAGCACTAGCATAGACCCTAGAAAAGGAGAATTCTTCAGACCAGATGCTTGCTGGGTAGACTGGGTAGACTTTGATGAACATGCATGGCCCTTTCTAGGGCAAGAGGCTGTTTCTCCGGGAGGTCTTCTCCATCCCAGAGAAGGACTGTTTCCAGACACCTCTGGAGTAACACTGCGTCCTTGCCCCACCTCGACCCCTTCCTAAGCTACTTATGTCACCTTTCAGGGTCTCAGATTTCTCATTTGTACAATAGGGAAAATGATACTGATCTATCAAGATTGCTGTGAGAATTACAAATAACACATAAGATTCCAGGCACACTGATAGGTTTCCAGGATATAGTAACTAATGTTGTTAACTTAAAGGTAGGCTTCAATTCAGTCAGCATACAAGCATTTTCATCTGAACTGGATCATGATGTAAACATAGTTTTAAGAACAAATCAAGTGGGCGCAGTGGCTCACGCCTACAATCCCAGCACTTTGGGAGGCTCAGGTGGGCGGATCACCTGAGGTCGGGAGTTCAAGACCAGCCTGACCAACAAGGAGAAACCTCGTCTCTACTAAAAACACAAAATTAGCCTGGTGTGGTGGCGCATGCCTGTAATCCCAGCTACTCAGGAGGCTGAGGCAGGAGAATCACTTGAACCCGGGAGGCGGAGGTTGTGGTGAGTCGAGTTCCCGCCACTGCACTCCAGCCTGGGCAATCAGAGTGAAACTCTGTCTCAAAAACAGACTAACAAAAACAGAACAAA
>CAUYQU010021891.1:0-13609 GCA_963574635.1 Cheracebus regulus | reverse complement strand
GAAGGCACTGGGTGTCTTCAGCCCACCCTGAGGGGCGTTGACTGGGGAGACAGCCTTCTTGGGAAGCAAGAGTTGGGGATGTTGCAGGCCCCGTTGCTCTTTGTGGCACTGGACACTTTTCAAGGGCTGCTGATCTCTGATGTTGGGGAGATTGCAGGCCCTGTTGCTCTTTGTTGCACCATACACTTTTCAAGGGCTGCTGATCTCTGATATGCCTCTCTCTGTTGGGGTAACTCTGGCTCTTGAGAGTTCCAATATCTCTTAAGTGAACTTTTTAAACAAATTGCACAAATTAAAGTTTACTACTTGTGCTATAAAGTCCTGTTTTCATGAGTATATGCTATCGTATACCTGCCATTATAGTACTATAAAACGTTGTTTCACCACTGCCAAAATCTCCTGTGCATCATGGATTCAGCCCTTTTCCCCTTGAATTCTTGGCAACCACTGATCACTTTCCAATCCATGGACACAAACTAACTTTCAATTTGTTTATGCTTCTTTAATTTATTATGTCAACATAATAGATACAGATTCTGTATCTATTATGTTATATTTATACCTAGGTGTATAATTTTTTGGTGAGATTGTAAATATTTTTTAAAAATTAGATTACAGTTGTTCAAGGCTGCCATACATATATGTATATATAAAACAGCAATTTTCCTATAGTACACTGACCTTGTTTCTAGTCATCCTGCTTCCCAAGCTTATTAGTTCCAGGATTTCCTTGAAGATTCTTTAGAGTTTTCTCTTTAGACAATCATTCCATCTGTGACTAAAGACAGTTTTCTTTCTTTCTTTCCAATCTCTACGTCTTTTAATTTATTTTTCTTACCTTACTGCACTTGTTAGGATGTTAGTACAATGTTGAATAGAATTAGTGAGAGAATAACCTTGCCTCATTCTCAATCTTTGGGGAAAAGCATTTAGTCTTTCGCCATTAAGTTTGATGCTAGCTGTATATTTTTTGTAGATGTTATTTGTTAAGTTGAGGAAGTTCTCTACTCCTAATTTACTATTAATTTTTCAAAATCAGAATGAGGATTTTGAATATTGTCAAATGTTTTTTCTGCATCAATTGATATGATCATTTGATTTTTCTTCTTTAGTCTATTGACATGGTAGATTCTACTAATAGATTTTTGTATGTTGAATAAGACTTGAATCCTTGGAAAAGTGCAGTAAGGCAAGAATCTCACTTGGCTGTAGCATATAATTCTTTTTATACATTGTTGGATTATGATGCACTGTTAAACAATTTGGGGGATACAACTTTGGATAAAACCATCTCCTACCTTAAACAATCTTATAGTCAATTGGAGGGAAATAAACAGATAGACACACTCTTAACTATAATTCAAACCGGAACATAGCAAGTTTTCTAAAAGAGGGGAAAAACATCTTACAAGTTTTTAATGGAGGGAAAGATAACATCTTGTTTGGAGGAGTTAGGAAGCACTGCTATATATTTCTTTCTTTTTCTACATATCTCTAATACTAGGCCTTAGGAGGCACTGATACATAAAATGTGGCTAACGTAAAATCAGACTTTGAGGGCTGGAAGTAAGCTCTAATAATCTAATGCAAAGCTTTCTCTTCTTTTATTAATGAGGCAGCAGTCTACTCTGTAAAACCAAGATTTGATATCAGATACCTTGTCCTTTTAAGGAAGCTTGTCCAGTAAGCTTTACTTTGCCTCACACAGTCAACCACTTAAATAGGAAATATGAATCTGTTTTACTTGGTCTTAAAATTGCTTATTTAGAAAATGAGCATGACTTTTCCTTTGAATTTCCTCATTCCCTCAATAAAAAGAAAACTGGAGGTACTAGGTGGGTATGGAATTGCCTAATTCTGCAATTGAGTAACTCCATCATGTTCTGGTGCTTCAGACCCATAGAGCCAAACAAAGAAAACATAATCCACATGTGCTACAATCTGTAGTTACCCTGCTCCCCCCGAGGGAGGCAATTCTTGGCTGATGCAGCCATTACTGTATGTTGTCTGTATGGACTTGCTTTTATCATGTGAGTTAACTTGTTGTTTTTCCCCTAGATTTGTGCCAATTTTTTTTCAGAGAAAAACTCACAGAGGAACTTAAGTGGAAGTTCACTTGTGTTTGTCCTTTGCAATTTCAAGAGATAAATTTCACATTGTCCTGAGGACATTATAAATAAGAAAGTTGCAATGGCTTATTTCAACCAAGGTGTGATTTTTAAAGTTGTTCAATATGAAAACAGCATGTGTCATAGTTTATTGATGATAATCAGGTTCTTATATCATACCATGTACAATAATGGATTAATATTTCTATTTATCTCATATAGAGAATGCAATTTCTGAAATTATTATAATAATGAAGATAACAATAGTGGCTAATATTTATACTTAACCTAAAAATGGTTCTGTACTTTATGTAGATAATTTATTTAATCCCTTCAACCTCCCCATGAATTAGGAATTGTTAATAACATCCCTATTTTAGAGAAAATTAACTTTGGTTTAAAACTGGTAAGTAACTTGCTCAAGGTTGCACAGTTAGTGAGTAGCAGAGCCAGTATTTTAGCTGTGCTCTGTCTGACTCTGGTCCTTAGGTTTTCATCATGGTGCTCTAACTAGTGCCTCTTATTAGCTATCCCTGGGTATCCCAAGTCCTTGGACAATACCCATCTCTTTCAAACACGTGTGCATGTGCACACACACACACACACACACACACACACAGTCTCGCTCTCTCTCTTTCTTTCTCATTCTCTCATCCTAGTGGCTTCTTCCAATTTTCATAACATTCAAATGTCTTTACAACCTGCCTCTTCTCTATGATGACTTCCCCACAGAAACCTTCAAACCAGACAAAGGACTCACTTCATCTTTTCCTTCTCCATGAAGTCTTACCTTACCTTTGCTCAAAGAGCTCCCTTTAGCTGCAATGCCCACCCCCACCTCCTCACCAACTGTCTACATTTTAGCTGGGTCAGCTCAAAAGAAAAATTTCCAAGGATAAAAAGAAGACAGGCAGTGGGTGGCTGAGCCCAAGGTGAAATAAAATAATGTTTTCTTTTATTGATTTACCAATGTTTGTCTTTTAATTTCTGGAGAGCCTCTATTGCATGCAAAAATGTTAATAGTTGAAGGTCTCTTATTCATACAGTTCCAATCTATTCTGCAAATCAAAGGCAGTGAAAATGATTCATACATGAATAATTCCCCCAAACCTTTGCTTATTAAGATGGATCAGAGATAATTACTAGGTTGGAGAATCAGCATCCACACAATTTTCTGGTCTCACAAACATAATTTTCTTTAGAATGAATAGAAAATATTTGCTCTTTTAAAAGCTGTTTTGAATTATGGAACTGTTTTTCCTGTGTCTGCAGAAATGTGGCTATACCATCTGCGGCTGCTATTCCTCATAGCTAGGGATTTCTGTCTCCCCCCTAGTTTCCACCATTGTGGAGTTTAGCTGGTTTGTTTAAAAACGTCCATCTGTATTCATCTCAGTATGGAGATCTGTGTGTTCTGTTGGTCATTACATCCACTAAGATGAAGTCAGTGAAAGTTTGGATGTTTATAATTTCTTCTTGCAAAATGACTTCACATTCACATGCAAGTTGGGAGGATAAGAGTAATCTGTCACACCTCAGGGGTTTATTTGACCACCTAACTTTTAGTATTTAGCTGAGAGTCACAGAAAATTTTAATGGGAGTTGCTCTGAGAAAGGGGTGGGGATGAAAGCTTTTTGTCTGTGATCCTTCAGAACCATCTGGAATACACATGAGATTTGTTTTCTGCTATTGTCTCTCCAAAGCATCAGGCTGTCGTTCCAGGTGTGTGAAGTGCCTGTGTGGCTTAGGTTTAATACTTGCTTTTCATTATGCCCAACAGCTTGGTCCTTTATTCTCTGAGGGATGTGTTTTCAATACCGCAGGAGATTTATTTATGCCCAACCAAATGAACCTTTACAAACAGCTCAACTGGTGTAAGGCCTCAGGTGGGCTTAAGGGACCCCCAAGAACAAGGTTTATGTGTAGGCACAGGGAGTATTCAAACACGGCATTATATTAAAGGCATTTTGAATTTCTCTGTTCTGGTTTTCTAGAAAAAGAAGCGCTGCTTCTTCAGAGAATAAACAGGAGATTCAAGGGTTCCTTGAACTATGTTGGAAAAAAAAAACCTAGGCATGTGAAAGACATTGAATAAAGTAAAAATGGAAATTGTGGAAGAAGAGATGAGGAATAAAGACAACATTTTGTAAAAAAATTTAAGGAATAGATAAAGGAAAAATAGTGAGGCCTATAGATGAATTTCCAGAAATGGATGAAATTTTTGTGTTTCTTAGGATTAACATATTATCTTTAAAATAGCAAAAAAAAAAAAAAAAGGTACCTAGCAGAATGAATGAATACAGCTGCATATGACAATATGGGTGAATTTTAGGAATATAATTGTATGCGAAAAAGTCTCTAGAGCTTATATCTTATGTGATACTTTAAATAATTATTCTTTATCGTGAAATATAACACACTAAAAGTGATAAAGATACCATTTTTATAAACTTAAAAACAACCCAAACAAAAGTATATACTGTTAATAAATACATCTAAGTGTAATAAAATTATATCAAAAGGACAATGAGGCAACAGCAAACACAAGTTTTAAGGTGGAAGATAGAGTAGGATGGACAAAGATGCTATATGGATGTAAGTTGCTGTCATCATTTTTGTTTTCTCTTGGTTGGTGATTTTACAGTTGCTTATATTATTAAAACCAACAAACGAACAACAAACAAATAAAAGACAGCCTTTTAGGTACAAATGATGGAAGCCTGTGAATGAATTTGGGATTATGACGAATGCAGTTTTATGCGCTTGAAATCCAATAAGAAATAATTTGTCAAAAGAGGAGAAGAAATATTTGCTTTTTGAGAAACATTCTCCAGGTATGGCTGTTCGTATACTGTGTAAGTCCTTTACCCACAATATTGGATGTTGATTACCCTCCTTGCCTTTAAATGCAGGTTTATATAATAAGTGGATCTCTAGAGAACTCTCAATTCCACCAGCAACCATTAGCCTTTTGGGAGCTACTCAATCCTTGCTGCAGAAAAATATTGAGAAAGTAATTTGTTCTTATATGTTCCAGGCGAAAGCGCCCTCTGCTTTCAGATAGTGGAGTGGCAGGACCCACTTAAAACATCCCCATCTATACTAGAGCTCCAGGTGCGGGTCTCTACTTTCAGAGAGAAGGAGTATTAAAAAGAGCAAACATTGGAATGGATAACTTGAATATCTGAGCAGGATTAACATTCCTCCCTGCCTCCTAACAAACTTTCTAAACTGTAGAACTTTTAATCCTGACTCATTATATTGATTATTTTTGTTAATTGTTGCAGGTTGGGTTTCCTGGGAAACAGACTGAAATTGAGCTTTCTGGGCAGGTAGGTTATTGAGATGTGCTCTTGGGAATACTGCCTATAAGGATGCAAGGAGAGCAGGATTGGGCAGAGGGAGAGGCTGAACTGTGACGTAGTTACAACGGAGGCCTCAGCCAATCTCACAGTGCACTGGAAAGCAGGAATAGTTCCTCAGAGATGTCCCAAATTAAGACAAGGGGGATAAGCTTTTGAAGACTCCTTCTTGCAGGGCAGTCCCTATCTGAAGCTGTTTTGGGAGATAATTTTCCTGTCATAACTTTCTTTCCAGCCTCTTCTCCCCACACCCTTCCCCCAGTTGAGGATAAAGTGCAATTGCAACCAATTTTTGGCTTGGATGCACATACTGAGCCGGTACATCTGTGAACTAAGATTTTTTTGCCTCTGTCCTCTGGTATAAGGCACCACCTGGTATAGGTGTGAGCTGAAGGAGAGGCATCCTTGCAACACTGGTGACTATCATGGGAGTCTGGGGCATCTCCTGCAGCTTATCTGTGCCCTCTGGTCTTGCTCATGATGTGCCACCTCCATCTTATTATGGCTAATTCTTTTCTGTAGATGCTATAGCCTTACTCTAGGACTCCAGGTGTCTAATGTTAGGATTCTCCTACTGGACTTGCTGTAAAATTCACACAGCATTGTTTCTCATCACAGATACCTTTAGTGCCATAACATCTGCTGGGTTATATGGCCCAAATGTCAAGGCTGCTTGTAGCACAGCCTAAACCTGCTGAAGACTCATTTTTTCTCTGAATCTCATTAAAAGCTGTCAGCCTTCCACATCACTTAGTAAAGGGATTGGAGCAGTATTTCAAAAGTGAAATATGTCATCTCCAGAATCTGACATAAGAGAATCCTGGCACCCCCACCCAGACCACTGAAATCCTAAAATTCTTAACTAATGTGGTGAACTTCTAAATCTTTGTAAGGTTTATCTCAAACTCTCTGAAAAACAAGTGTTTAACCAAAGCTTCCAATGATCCACGTGAACTCATCTAATCTAATTGTCATATTTTTAACATAGTAGAATAATGTTACATCTTGCTGAATGTCCAGATGGTCTAAGTCTCTTTGGGCTGTGTTATGATGGAGAGAAGAGTTAATGTAGCTTTGGGGAGAAGTCATAAATGTATAACGTTGCCCATCTCACATGGATGGATGGATAGGAATTACTTCTGGTCCTTCTTGCAACGGATGGGAAGGAATGCATTTCCCAGACCAATGACTACGTATTCTGCCTCTGAAATCATGTTAATCTGCTTCAGTGACTCTTTCACAATTGGCACCACAACTCTACCATTTCCCCCAAAACAACAAATAATTAATTAATCAACTAACTTATTAATTAGTTTAGTTGGTTGGTTCAATTGACATATGATTCAGATACAATCAAATGAACATATTTTAAGTGTATAGTTGAATGAATTTTGACAATTGGATCTAACTGCATAACCTATCATAATCGAGATATACATTTACACTCAGAAAGCTCTCATGTACACTTTTCAAGTTAATTCTTCCTTCTCAACCTTGACTCTAGACAATCATTGATCTACTTTCTGCCTACATATTATATTTGGCTTTTCTAGGGTTTTACATAAATGGAATCATACAGTATGACTTTTGTGTTTTGCTTTTTCTCTCACCAAAATGCTTTGAGATTAATTTGACGTTGTTGCTAGTATCAGCTGGTTGCTCTGTTTATTGCTGAGTATACCTTCCAATTCATGGTATATCCTAACTTGTTTATCCATTCTCCTATTGATGGACACTTAAATTGTCTCCAAGTTTGACTGTTATGAGTAAAGCTGCTATTAACATTCATGTGCAAGTAGTTCTTTTGCGAGCCTATGTTTTCACTGATCTTCAATTAATACTTAGCAGTATAATTGCTGAATCACAGAGTAGATGTTTAACTTTTTAAGAAATTTTGCCAACAGTTCTCCAAGGGGGTTATATTACTTTTCACTCCTGCTGGCCATAATATGAGAGTGACAATGCTCCACATTCTCACCAACATCGCGTATTGGCAAACTTTTTGACTCTAGCCACTTTGTGAGGTAGGAGTGGTAACCTTACTGTGGTTTTAATTTGTGTTCCCCTGCTGATTTATGATTTTGAAGACCTTTTCATGTGATATGGCTATAACTATGTCTTTTTTTTTTATTAAGTCTATGTTCAAGTCTTTTGACCATTAAAACATTTAAGGTTTTTTTTTTTTTAATTGTTGAGTAATCGTAGTTTAAAAAAATACATTGTGGTTATGAGTTCCTTGTTAAGGATATATTCTGAATATTTTCCTCAGTCTGTGAGTTGACTATCCATTTTTTGAAGTTCCTTTGATGAGTAGACATTTTTATTTTGTTAAAATCTAACTTTCAATTTTTTCCTTTATGGTTAATGCTTTTGTGATCTAAAAGATCTTTTACTATGTCAAAGTCATAAAGATATATGCCTATATTTTCCACAAAAAAGTTATAAATCTAGTTTTCACATTACGTCTACGATCCTTTTCAAATTAATTTCTGTGGATGCATATGTAGAGAAGGAAATGCATGTTTTCTATAAGTTTATCTGTGGCTTTTCTTTTCCTATTGAATTGATCATTTGTGTTTTGGTCTATTTCCAGAGTTCTATTCTGTTCCATTGATCTATTCATCTATGCTTAGGCTAATACAACATTATTATTGCATCTGTAGAGTTATTAAATTAGGCTGTGTGAGATTTCTACTTTTGTCCTTGTTTTTAAATATTGCTTTGGATATTCTAGGTCCTTTGTATTTTCATAAAAATTTTGGAATCAGCCTGTAAGTTTCTATAAAATGCTTATTGTCACCAACATTTCCTTGGACATATCTTCCCTATGCACTTGGTGAAAGCCCGTGGAAAGATGTTAGATTTGGGTAGGTGCAGACTTGCTTTTGGCTGAAGCTCCTTGAGATTCTGATCCACATGTGCTGCAGCATGAGGCCTGTTAAAGGTTTGGCTGAACCATTGTCAAGGGAGCATTCCTCCTCTTCCCATTGTTCTGACAAGAATGAAAGCAGCTCATCACTTTTTTTTTTTTGTTTTTAAGCATAAGTTTCTTTGTGTCCTCAGGTCTCTGATTAAATAAATCCCTGGTTTTTTAAAGCTTATGCTAAGCCATCAGGTTGGATCGAAGGTCTGCTGTTGCTTTCTATATTCTAACTGGAAATCCCTTGCTTTTTATTCACTATCTCAGCTAGAGAAGAAGGATTCAGAAGCTTTCACCTGGCCTTCTTCACTGTAACAGTGCTTGTCACACATGTAAAAGAAACAAATGTGTTAATTCTGCCAAATACCAAGTATGTACACTCAAGGATCAGAAAAGTAACCAAATGGGTGGGTCCATTGGCCAAATGGATCCCGTGGACCCACTACAAATCAAATATAGGCCAGAACACCATGTATTTATTACTTTGTTCCCATATGTTCCTACTCTAATATGAGGCTCTAATGGCATTTGTCCAAAAATAAAACAAAACAAAACAAAACAAAAACAAAAAAAATCTCTTTTCCCAGTGCAGAGCTACCTAAGTAACTGGCAGTTTTAAAGAAACTCAAACCATGTTTCTTCTGCTCTCACAGCACAGGATAATAATCAACAAAGAAGACTTCTGTAAGGCTGGGTGTGGTGGCTCATTCCTATAATCCTGGCACTTTGGGAGACCAAAGCAGGAGGATGTCTTGAGGCCAGGAGCTTGAGACCAGCCTGGGCAACACAGTGAGATGTTGACACTGCAAAAAATAAAGAATTAGCTAGGCAGTGGTGCTGTGTGCCTATAGTCCTAGTTTCTTGGGAGGCCGAGGCAGGAGGATCACTTAAGCCAGGAATTCCAGGATGCAGTGAGCTATGACCATGCCACTACACCACAGCCTGGTGACTGAGGAAGACCCTGTCTCAAAATAAATGAATAAATAAAGACTTCTGTGACTCCAAAACAGGTGGGGACTTATCCCCAACAAGCAAGCAAGTTTTGCAGTGGATACCAGCTGGGTGTCCTCTAATTCAATCTCAACATTATCTAGCTGGAGATAGTGTCAGATCCCACAGGTTGAGGACTGTGTCCCAAGTCTGCCCCTACCTTTAGAAACGTGCTGTAAATCCAGGTCTCTGAAACTTCTGCCCAGCTGGCTTCAAACTGGGGTTCCTATAACCCTCACTTTGACTGATTTACTGGAGCAGCTGACAGAACTCAGGGAAACACTTATTTGCATTACCAGTTTATCATAAAAAATGAATATAGATGAATATATGCATAGAGTGAGGTATACAAGAGGCAGAGAGCTTCCATGCCTGCCCTGGCCATGCCACCTTTCAGGAACTTCCATGTGTCCAGCTATTCAGAAGCTCTCCAAACTCTGTTGTCTTGGGCCTTTGGTGGATACTTCATTGGGTAGGAGTGACTGGCATATAGAAATGTGACTAGGCAGAAAAGGTATGATCTAAACCCAGCAAGATCTGTCTGTTCAGATTCTTGGTGGCCTTTCTGTGCATTATTCCTTCCTCCATGGTATGGGGCAAGACCCCCTCTGGAATGAGGTTCTTATGACCTACAGTCAGATTAGAATCCTGCCTTAGGGAGGTAAAAGGAGGGCAGGTAAGGTCACGGGGAGAGATTCTGTTTCTGAGGCCTACTTCTGATGCCTCAAGTGCCCCAGTATTATAAAAACCTATACATGTGTATAATACCACACTGATCTTAGGACCCTTTGATGCAAGATTGGAAGACTTATTATCATGCTTACTTGCCAGAATTTGCAAGGCTCTTTCTCACCGTATTTGTCTCTAGGCTACATTACTCTTTGACTTTTTAAAATTGTAACAAAATGGGAAATTGCTAAAACATGCTAAAGAGTTTCTCAGTCCATTTATTTTCTATCAAATAGAATATCATGCAATACTGAGATGTCTTATGGCTGCTTCAGCCCTCTGCCTGAAGTGGGATTCTTCAATTGTTGAAGGATACTGGGCCATGAAGTGGCATGACCCTCTCAGAGTTGGGGACAGACTACCACAGAGATTCCTGAACCCTCCAGTTGAGTCTCTGCTGTTTTGAAATGCTTACCTCCCAAAGGAGGAGATTTATAAGCTCTTTTTTAACTTTCCTTGGAGTGCCTAATTCAAGAACATGCTTCATGTAGCCCGGTAGTCTAGCCAGCACTCATTTTCTTTGGATAACTTTTATTAGACAGGACACTACAGGCAAAGTTTCTCACTTTTCTCAAGAAGAAACCCAAAGACTAGGTTATTGCATAATTTAAAAGCTTATGTATAAAATATATATAAGACAAAGAAAGACTTGTAATAGGAAATTTGCAAATATATGCTCTCATCTTTCATTGCAATATGTAGCTTATTTCCCGGAAAAGAAGCCCACAAATCTTACAGCAATAAATCTTAGTCCCATTCTAATCTATTCATTCCATTTCCTTCTCATGCATGAAATGACAGTTATGTGACTGTCAAAAGACATTCACCTATTAACAAATATTCGTTGAGAGTCTACAATCACGTGTGCATTTCCCCAAGTGTTGGGAGATACTTTGTTCACAAAAAAATGTTCCAGCTGTCATGGAACTTACATTCTGGTGAGGGGAGGCAGTCAACAAATAAGCATATGTGTGAAAGGGTGATAAGTGCTCTGGAGAAAAATACAAGGATGGAGGAAAGGGCTTTCTGAAGCTGGTCATGGTTGTAATGTTAAGTAAAATAACCTGGAGTTGCCTCAATGAAAAGGTAATATTAAAAATTATCTGTGTGAGGGTGCCAAGGAGTCTGAAGGCCCCATGAAGAGAGTTCTTCTAAGCATCTCCCCTAATACCTAAGTTGGTAGCCAATAGGGACCAAAATCCAGGTATCGAAATCCTCTGTCCCATGCTTTTCCCATTTTGTGACACTGTAAGAAGGATTCATAAGGGATTCACTGAAGCACTTTATCAAGCAATTCGGTGTAGCTGCAAACTGTTGGCAAACAGGAGTGGCAAACAAATTAGCCTAACAAGTCCTTATTGATTACCTACTGTTCAGAGAAGATTACCAGTCCCCCAGGGAGCTCAGAGGAATACACATTGGATTTCCTGCCTCCAAGAAGCAGACAACATGGGGTGGGGGTGGGAGTAAATCATAAACAAGTAAAGCAGATGTTTTGAGGATATCAACTGAACAGTGCAGATGCAAAAATACAGCCAGGGATGCTCTTAGGACAGTGTCTTTTGCCAGAATCCAAATGACATTCTTCACAGGCTTGCTGGGTGAAATAGAATCCTACTCACTCACTTTCTTTTCAGCCTTGCCCACATATGTGGATTATCATACTGTCAACGGCATAATCTAATAAGAAGGATGGCAATATATTGTCTTTTGTTAGCTGGCTGAAACCCAAGGACTATGGCTATTGAATACAGAAGGGCAGACAGAGAGAAGTTTCATGCTGTCCTGTAATTGCAAAGTGGCCTTATATTTGAGAGTCCTTTAGAGAACAGCATCTATTACCTGTGGATAAGTTGGGATGGTACATTTTAAAATAATATGAAACAGACCTACTGGTAAAATGTGTTACTGATTAGATCTAGCAGAGGGAGAACTTACATCAGGCACAGTGACTTAACTAATTGGGCGACAGAAATAAAACTGTCATTATAGTTAAGAGTGGTAAGGCTGTCAATATATTTGGGAAAGCAAGTAGTTGTTTTAGAGGTCAGATTTTACACTGCCTGAAGAATAGGGGCTAGAAACCAGGGCACTATATTACCACCCGGTGCTGTATACCACGGTGCCTGAAGTAACAAGTAGACAACTCCCAAGGTGTTAAAAAGTAGTTCCAGCTAAAAGCAGAAAAATTCAGAAAGTCTAAGATATATCTATTTTGCAGCAAACCAGGGTATTTATTTGTTCAAACAAGTCATTTAAGGAAAAATTCAGCGAAGTTAGCCATTTCTCCTTGTATTATTGTAAAAACTTATAATTAAGATGCTCTGGTATTTGTTTTTGATACTTTAAAGGAACTTAGTCTCAGTTTTAAAAATATATTTTGGTTATTTTAGCTTCACGTTCTTCCTAGTTTTAAAGAAAATATACATTTAAAATATTTCATGATTTTATTGCCCATTTGAACAATTCCACTTTCATCATGTTTCTTGTCTAGTAGGAATTATCAAAAGAAAAAGAGAGACGGCTATATTCTAGCTTACATAAAGCATTTGCTAGAAGGTGGTAAAGACCTAATATTTGGGAATTTAAGCTTAACTCCATCTACGAT
Source organism: Cheracebus regulus (assembly GCA_963574635.1). NCBI lineage: Eukaryota > Metazoa > Chordata > Mammalia > Primates > Pitheciidae > Cheracebus > Cheracebus regulus. The sequence goes on along the minus strand of CAUYQU010021891.1, from coordinate 891 downwards.
TTTGTGTTTATTCGCCAATAACATAAAATGAACCAATTGGGCATTCCTACAGAAAAATAAATATATTTAATTTATACATATTAATTGTACATATGATTTTATCTATGTACATGTATATGATTTTACATATACATATATATGATTTTTTTCTTACCATATCATACATTTCTTGTGGTCTCTTTGTGGTCTGCTGGGTTTTCCTACTATTAAAATGTTAACTGCCTGGCTTTTAAAGTCTTTTTTAAAAAAAGTCTTTTTGGCAGGGCATGGTGGCTCACCCCTGTAATCCCAGCACTTTGGGAGGTCGAGGCGGGTGGATCACGAGGTCAGGAGTTGGAGACCAGCCTGGCCAACATGGTGAAACTCCATCTCTACTAAAAATACAAAAAAATAGCAGGGCGTGGCAGCAGGCACCTGAAATCCCAGCTAGTCTGGAGCCTGAGGCAGGAAAATCACTTGAACCTGGGAGGCTGAGTTTACAGTGAGCCAAGATTGTGCCACAGCACTCCAGCTTGGGCAACAGAGCGAGACTCGGTTGAAAAAAAAAAAAAGTCTTTTAAATTCCCAGAACTGTTCATTTAATTTTTTCTTTTTTTTTAGAAAAAGAGAGAAAAGGAGAAAGAAAGAAACAGCAAAAGAAAGAAAAAAAAGAATGAAAGAAAGAGGAAGAGAAAGAGGAAGAGAAAGAGGGAGAGAGAGTGGGATTCTTGTTTTATTGCCTAGGCTAGAATACAGTCTAAAAATGGGTATTAGGGAGAGAGATCCAAGATGGCCGATCACTAGCAGCTCAGGATTGCAGCTCCCAGTAAAAGCGCAAAGAGCCAGTGGACGCCACACTTACCAATAAATTTTCGCTGCCCACGGACCAGGACATTCCCAGTGGAGGAGCCC
>CAUYQU010021887.1:0-48430 GCA_963574635.1 Cheracebus regulus | reverse complement strand
TTCTTTTAGCTCACAGAAGTTTCTTATTATCCACCTTCTGAAGCCTGATTCTGTGAGTTCATCACACTCATCCTCCGTCAAGCCTTGTTCTCTTGCTGATGAGGAGCTGCGATCCCTGGTAGGAGGAGAGGCATTCTGATTTCGGGTATTCTCAGCCTTTTTGCACTGGTTTCTTCCCATTTTTGTGGATTTATCCACCTGTCATCTTTGTAATTGCTGACTTTCAGATTGTGTCTCTGAGTGGACGTCCGGCTTGTTGGTGATGAAGTTTTTTCTGTTTCTTAGTTTTCCTTCAGGGGGCACCCCTTCCCCACAGAGCTGGGCCTTCCCGGGTTCAGCTGTGCTTTCTCTGTCCTCAGCGCTTCCAATTGCTGTTCTCCTTGTGGGGATGGGACCAGCCGAGCCCGAGTAAAAGTTAGCACCCAGTCCCGTATACTCTGCACCGAGAAGCGCCACGCCGGCCAAAAGAGTCACGCTGGCGACCCGTGTGGCTCCTTCGCCGGGAATCTCCCGGTCTGTGGGCAACAAAAGTTCGTCGGAAAGTGCGGCGTCCACTCGTTCTCTGCGCTTTCACTGGGAGCTACAATCCTGAGCTGCTGCTAATCGGCCATCTTGGGTCTCTCTCTATAAATAATTTTATACATGCAGTTCTGAGTAGTTTTACTACTATCTGACCAGAGAAAATATTTTAAATTGTCAAGTTTGAACAATCCAGAAGAAGTGAATGAAGTAGCTAATAACTAGTGAATGATGTTTCTAAGTTTCAATTTTTATCAATTAGAAATAATAGAATCAGCAATAATAGCAGAGGTATTTCCTTCAAATGTAATAGTTTGATAAAATAATCCTAGTGCTAAATTAATTTAAAAGTAAGTATTAGATTCAGAAGTTTATCCTTACTTTATAGTATTTTGAAAACACATTATTCTCATACAGTACTTCCATAACTAGGCTGCATTCATTAAGATGCCAGAATTTCAATTTCCCAAAGAGATTGACACTTTTGGGTAATCTCCACAATTTTAGAGGCAATTCAATCTATTTTGATTTAAAATTGATTAGCATCTTTGGAAATAATGTGTCTGGAATTGCTGAGCTAATCAAGGTAAACGGGACCATGCATTAAACATTGAAGAATGTTATTCAGTCACAAAATAACCCACATTTCCAAGCTCCAAATCAACAAATTAAAGCTGCCCTTTGCAAAGCTTAATTTCTTTGGCTCATCAGTATTGTTGTGTACATTATATAGTTATCAAACATTAACAACGTGTTCTTGAAATAGGAAACAGCCTGTCCTCTCTATCTAGGCATGACAAATAAGCAAAGGCCAAGAATGACAAAAGAAAAATAATGAAAATATAATTAACAATTCCATATTTCTTGCTAATTTAGGTTTCACATGACAAAACACCCAGTAAGTACACAAAGTTATTACAGTAAAGCCTACATTAATTAGAATCACCAAAACAGTTTTGGGTACACAGTAGAAGTTCAACACAACAAGTAGAAGTTAAAAGTTTAACTAATCTTAAATCTTATACTAATATAAGAATCTAATACTTAATTTAATTGGGCTGGGCGCAGTGGCTCAAGCCTATAATCCCAGCACGTTGGGAGGCCAAGGCAGGTAGATCACAAGATCAGGAGTTCAAGACTAGCCTGGCCAACATAGTGAAACCCCATCTCTACAAAAAATACAAAAATTAGCCAGGCATGGTGGCACATGCCTGTAGTCCCAACTACTCAGGAGGGTGAAGCAGGAGAATCACCTGAACCCAGGAGGTGGAAGTTGTAGTGAGCCGAGATGGTGCTACTGCACTCCAGCTTGGGCAACGGAATGAGAGTTTATAAAAAGAAAAAAAAAATGTGTGTGTGTGTGTCTGTGTGCGCGTGTGTATAATTTAATTGATACTGACCCTGAATTATTATCTATTATGTTGATTTAATTTTTTAGAATATTAAAGCAGTGTAGAGAATGCCCTTACTTTAACCTATTAGTATGCTTTTAGTAAAATCTATTGAAGTGGAAAAAGTGATGACAAAGAGACTGAAATTCACAATACTTATAGGTTACATCTGTAATAGGTCCAGAGAATCTTCAGGTTGTCTCAATATAAATTCAAGTGAAACTGTGAGGGATGACAACAGGGAAGGACCACTCAGGGAAACAGACGAAGCAAAGGCACCTGCACTTTGCTCTAATCACTAGGTGGGCTCAGTCTCCAGGTGATTCCAGGCCTGTGTGCCTGCCTATATGGGGGCTTATAGCTAGACTATGCATAGGTTCATTAAGACTTCAGCACACGATCACGGCAGAGATATCTGATTTTATTTTGCTATCCATCATATTAGAAGCTGCTTTTGCCTTAGTTTGTCACTGAAACAAAATGTCCCTATTTCTTCCTTCAGCAGCTTGCAAATTGAAAGGTGTATCAAATGGGAACAGAGTGTCACAATTGAAACATTTATTTTCCTCCAAAAAACGATCTTCAGGCAGTGGAACTGACAATACTTTTCAGTAATGCTTGAGGGCAAATCAAGGACAGATAGAACAGAACTGAGATATATGGTATTTCTTTTTTTTCCTCCTCCAGTTTAAAGGTGCTTTTAAATGTATCTCTTCTACTAGATGATCGTTTTTAAAGTAGACGTTAGTATGAAAAGTATATTTTTGAAGATTTGTGTCCTTATAATTTCAAACTATGATTTAAGTCAACCCCTCAGCCTAGGTTATTAAAATGATGGGATCAAGGAGTGTTAAACCTATTAGACTGAGTAGGAGAAAGTGTTTGGGGCAAGAAATAAGTGCAGAGGATTTTACTTTAATGGCACAGAAAATTCATTTAAAAATTACTATTAATAACATCTTTCTTCTGTCATTACATAAAGACTTATTTGATCACTTCACGCCAGAAAATTGGAATCATTACATTGACAACTGAAACAGAAAGTAGAAATCATCGAAGAAATGAAAGATAATTTAGGACAAGAACATTGAGGCTCCTAGTATGGCTTCTAGAAAATTAAGCTACACTATGCTAAGATCATCTGAGTGTCCTGAAAAGGGTTATATTTCCAGCAGTTTTGTTCAATATATGACAAACAGCACATAATCTCCTCTGTAAAAAGGAATAAAATACCTATTTCGAGGAGATGAATTATTCTTTTACACTATTCAGCTCCATTTTAATAATATATGTCCTGTCTTCTCTTGTACTAAGTTACATTATAGTGACCTGAATAAGTTATAAACTCTCCAGAATAGGCTTTCTCATGTGCACAATCAAGATAATGTCAGGGACTGTGTGTTATGCCTCTTGGTAGCTCCACTGCCTGTGAGGGGACCTTCCATGAGGTAGGTCTTCAATAACACTTGCTGAGTTAATGACTAAATGAATGGTTTCTCAAGTGAGTTGTGGCCATGAAAATACAACCATCAGTCACTAGAATGCACATTACAGAATTATTTAACCTTGGAGTTACAAGGAGTCTTACAGGAGAGCTCATTAAACTCACATTCAATTTAAGAATACCTTCTACGTTTGTGAAGCTTCATCCTCTAAATCCCAGTTTACAAATCTCCATGATTGGGAGTTCACCATTCCATTTTCATTGAGATTCATTTGTTAAACTTGCCTATGTTGAGTCACAAATTGCTTCCTTGCAGCTTGCATCCTAACTCTGTCCTCCAGATAACACAGAACAAGAAAATTGCCTTTTCATCCTGACAACACTTGACATTTTTTAAGACTACCGTAATTGTCTCACTTACTCGTTTGTGGTTTAATGTTCCCACATCTCTCACCTTTTTATGATTTTCTGGTTTCCAGGTACAGTCTCTTGGTCTTTTATGATCTTTGGACACTTGCCACTGGATATGCTCTAGTTTTTCAATCACCTTCTATAAATGTGGAACTCAAAATGAACAAAATTAAAACAGCCTGACTGGGCAGGCACAGTAGCTCAGCCTGTAATTCCCAAAACTCTGAGAGGCCAAGGCAGGCAGATCACCTGAGGTCAGGAGTTTGAGACCAGCCTGGTCAACATGGTAAAACCTGGCCTCTACTAAAAATACAAAAATTAGCCAGTCGTGGTGGCTCACACATGTGGTCCCAGCTACTCGGGAGGCTAAGACAGGAGAATCACTTGAACCTCAGAGGCGGAGGTTGCAGTGAGCCAAGACTGCACTACTGCATTTCACCCTGAGCGACAGTGAGACTCTGTCTCAAAATATAAAATAAAATACAATATAAATAAATAAAACATAGTCTGACTGCTTTTTTTCTCTCCCTCTTTTGCTTGCAGCAGTTTTATTATGGTGTGTCCAGATATGTTTTTTCATTATATTTACCTTCCTGGAATGTATAGACTTTGGAGCTGTGGTTTAATCATCAGTTAAATTTTTTATTGATTCTGTCCCATTCTCTTGCTCTTCACTTTCTAGAACTCTAAATTATATATATGTAGGCACATGTCACCAGTTTTTAAATATTCTTCTTCATTTTCCAGGCTTTTCCCTCTTTAAGCTTTAATCTGGGTATTTCTAGGCACTGATCTTTCAGTTCACTAACCCTCTCCTTTGACTTGCCAAATCTGTTATGAATCCAGTTCTTTAAGAAAATTCTCCAATTTTTTCTCTATTTCTTGAAAATATTAATTATAGTTATTTAGGGGCTCCTGATAACTCCAAAATCCAAATAATCTATTAAATATCTGTTTTTTTATTTGTGGTCATCTGAACCTGTTTATCAGCAGGCTTGATAATTTTAAATGAATATTATATATATTACACAAGATATTGCACAAAATCTTTGGTTGGTCTGATTTTTCCCCACATCGAATTTTATTTTATTCTGAAGGCAGATAAGATACTGATATCTTCAGTTAAGTGTGGGTTTGGGGATTTGTTAGGGATGGTATTTTCTTCCAGTTTGCTCTTATTCTTGGATCATAGTACTTTTGGGATCAAAACTGTAAGCTAGTTGAATTTAAAAGGGCCACTCTACTTTCCAGGCACTAAACTCTAATTTCTCTCTCCACTAGGACAGCTGGACTGCTGATATCTTTGCTTAGCTCTTTGGTCTAATGGGAACAGGTTTCTGCTTGATTTCTAGGAGTTTCACCCAACACTTGTGTAGTGTAAGAATTGGCAAATCCCTTCAGAGGAAATCACCTACAGTATAACATTTCTGGTTTAATTCTCTGAGACTTCCTCCTGACCCTCAAGTCCTGATCCACTTGGCAGCCCTGGCTGTGAAAGTCCCTCTCTCCATCCCAGCAAGTCTGTTGAAGCATCTGACTTTATACTTCCTCCTCAAGCTCTCTTCTTTTTGCTGAAAATAGACAGATTTTTGTGAGAAAAAAGTAGAACAATTACTATGATCACCATGGTGCACTCTCCTCTCCAGAATGTTGGTCCAAGCCCCATCTGCTTTGAGTTTTCACCCACGTCTCCCAAGATTTTAGTATGTCATTTTGATTGTAGAGAGTGTAGTGAGCTTACCACCTTATCAAGCATGCTTACTGAGTATTTACTAAGTCCCAAGCACTGTCCTAAACAACCTACAAAGGTGATTAAGACATGGTTCCTGCCCTTCATTTCACTTAACACAGAGGGTAGTAAGGTCAAGTGTGTGAGACGATTACAGGAGAGTCAAAGAGGGTGTTTATTCTTGAGAACAGTCACTTTTTCTATTTGTTCCTAGTTGGATATAATTTTGTTTTTTACTTCTGACTTTAAAACTAATTTACATTCATTGTAAAATAAATCAGAAAATAAAACTATGAAAAGGAACTAGACACAATCCCGTGGTTCCCACTAGGAAACAGCTATTGTTTTGTTGTGTATCTGTCAAGACTTTTATGGATGGATTTGTGGAAGGAACAGAAGAAAGGAGGATGGAAGGAATAGAAAAAGGAAAGGTGGGAGGTAGGAAAGAAAGGAAAAGACAGTTATTATACAGGTTGTGTTAAAAAATACTTGCCGTGGAAAGGATTATCTGTGAAACGTGTGCATGAGAAAAGAAGTGAGCTGAAAACTGGGGGCAGAACCTTGGGGAGAGCTAAAGTATAAAGCAGGAGTGATGTGGCATGAGGTGGACTAGTTAGCAAAGAGGAAATTCTGAAGTCTCCTGGAGCAATAGAATAGATTTTCAAGAGGTGGATGTGAGAAGAATGCTCAAGTGCAGCAAAGATTTCTTACAAATACCCTCTGCATTTGACTCTCATAATATCAGCCTTGGGGGCTTCCATGGAACTATTTTGAGTGCAGCAGTGGTGGCAACGCCAGACTGTAGAGAGGTTAAGCGGAAATGAGAAAGGAGAAATTGAAGACATCCACTACCAATTATCCTCCTTAATAATTGAGACATGAGAGAAAGTAAAGACATAAAAGCAGTGGGTAAAAGCCAAATAAATTCTTTAGTTTTAATGCTGCAGAAACTTGAGCATGTTTACACACTAGGGGCAAGGAGTAAAGGGAAGGCAGAAACAGAAAATGCTGGCAAGAGCATGAAGCTAACAAAATAAGACCCCTTTCTTAGATGTTATAATATAGAATATATATGATTACCCTCGACCTTTTTTGTTTCCACATTGCAGAGCAAGCACACGTAAAACTTAAGACCAAATAAAACCACCTTAGCCTTTATTCAAGAACTGTGGCCAGGTCAGGACTGTTCCTCTTAGTGCCTAAGTCCAATAGAAGCTTTTCTCCTGTACCCAGACACAGCATTGCTAACACTGTCACACCTCAGACCCACCACGCTTTCATTCAATAAATATTTGATCAGTGCTTATCATAGGCGGAGCATGATATTAGCATGCAGAATACAGCAGTACAAAACGAACGCTGTTTATGCTCTCTGAGAGCTCATCTCCTAGCTGTTTACAGCATGACAGAGTCTCCCATCACAGTCATTACACATATTGATAAGAATCCAAAATATGGAAGTTCTTTGGTCAGTGGCTGTGGAAACTTGTGGCAACTTTCCACCTCCCAATAACAGAAGGAGATCATGGTCTCTCTGTCATTGCCTGAGAATACATTTCCAGCAGATTTGCAAATAAGACTAGAAAATAATCATTCAAAAAAAAGGCATAGACATATTATGACAACAAAATTAAGCAAAACAAATGTTTTAAAAGCTACATTTAGCCAGATTTTTAAATGTGCTATACAATAGGAAATATTGATTAGATTAACATGTATTTGCTTTGGGGTATATTAGTTTTTTTAGGCCAAATTGATTAAATCAAAAAATTCTCTTCTAACTTTATATATCTTTAAATAAATTCTCTTTTTGCATCTGATTGTGAAACTCATGAATAAGATCATCAATATATTTTATTTTGTAAAACAATCTACTACACCAAGAAAATAATCTAAACATCTATTCTCAGGTACAAACCATGTGTATTCCAAAAAAATAATTTCAGAAAACTTTCTAGGAAAGAGACATATATCATTACCTCCTAAAGTATCAAGGAAGATTTTTTTAAACTTTTTTATAAACTACATCTGCAATAAAGCTCATTGCTGCTTAGCTTTAGAGAGTTTATTTTCAGATAACCATCCCAGAAAAACTTCTATAAATGACAGCTATCAACTCCATCCTTTCTTAGAAATTCTATCATGAGCAATTACCATTTTTTAAATTTATTTTTAATTTTGTGAGTACATAGCAGGAATATGTATTTATGGGGGCACATGAAATACTTTGATATAGGCATGGAATGCATAATAATCACACAATAAATGAAGTATCCATCCCCTCAAGTATTTATCTTTTGTGTCACAAACAATCCAATTATATACTTTTAGTTATTTTCTTATAATAGAAAAGATTTAATTAAATAACAAAGAAAAAATCTATTCTTGTAAAGGTAAAATTTAAAATCTCCCTTTTTAATTTTTTTAAACACTTTTGGTGACCATTAACAAAGAATTCTACTCCAGCATTCTGAACCCTTGACCTGAATTTCTGAATTATTTTATTTCATGAAAGATACTGAGAATGGTCAGCTAGAACTAAACCTGGGGAAGCAGTCGTTTTGGTTGGTTGGGTTTAGTTACATGTTTGACTAAATGCTGTTATACATATCACAGTCAGAAACTATTCTGAAGACTTTTTAGAAGTTGCAGGGTATGTATAGATATGACATTTATACAGTTCCAAGCATTTTTCACCATTCCTGTTTACCTTATTAGTTAGATGAATCACATTTTCACTTGAATTTTTTGCTTCTTAGAAACATGAATGAACAATATCAAAATGATAGGTAAATTTTTTTTTCCTAGTGTTCACCTTACCTAAATTATAAGTAAATTAAGTTCATGTAATCTGCATATTTTAACTTTTTAGACTAAAATTATTTTTCCACATAAGCTTTAAAAACACCTAGGAAATTAACGTTACATTCCTGGTAGAAGACACAACACTTTGGATCTGATATGCCTCTTTTAGAAAGACTTCAAATATGGTCACACTCAAAATGAGGCTACAGATGTATGATCACATAAAATGTGTATGTCTTTTATTGTTCTTCAAAAGACAATACTAGTACAATGACTTATATTAAAAGGGAAAGGAAGTATTTGACCTATTTTAGGCAGCCATTAGAAAATGTAGTAATATTTTAGAAAATATTAATTTTATTAGAAAATATTAATTAATATTAGAAAATGTAGTAATATTTTACTGTATGTGTGACTTAACCTATCTGAACTTCAATCCCTTGCTTGTCAAATGTGGATAGTAATAACATCAGCACATAGAATTGTTATGAGAATTAAATGAATTAATCTCTAGGAGCATGGCATGTTCATAGTTGCCATTCCATAGCATTAAACTAAGCAGTATTCTTTCATCTTAATGGGGAAGACTCTTCCTTAAACCTGACATATTGGTAAAGACCTGTCAAATGTTGACTGCAACAATGAATGCACTTACCCTTTGAAATTAAGGAAATAATGGTTTCTTATTTGAAGCACTTATTTATATCTAGGTAAAAAACATATAAATTTTGAAATATATATCTTATTTGGTACAGGGAATTGTGCGCATTTATATTCAGAAGCCTACAAAAGCAAGGGAGAAAGATCCTGAAAATGATTGAATGAGGAAAAGACCAACAAACATATTATCATGATCAAAGCAAATGTTGTAGAAAATTGACCACTATAAGGGATACTCAACAGAAACCACCACATCCAGAGTCTCTAGTCCACCCGAGGAGGAGCTCCTGCTAAACCTTTCACATATTTTGAGGCTAACAGTGCACAGTGAGGGGAGATGAGCTACAGAATCCTTTTGTTGTCATTGTTTTGAGACGAAATCTCGCTCTGTCGCCAGGTTGGAGTGCAGTGGCAAGATCTTGGCTCACTGCAACCTCCAACTCTCTGGTTCAAGTGATTCTCCTGCCTCAGCCTCTCCAGTAGCTAGGATTACAGGCACATGACACCACACCCAGCTAATTTTTGTGTTTTTAGTAAAGACAGGGTTTCACCATGTTGGCCAGGATGGTCTTGATCTCCTGACCTTGTGATTCACCCGCCTTGGCCTCCCAAAGTGCTGGGATTACAGGAGTGATCCCGGCCAAGCTACACACTCTTATAACTGCATCAAACAGCGGTCTTTGCCTCTACATATTTATGATTAATTATCAAGCCCTTTAAAGGCAGAGAAAAATTTCCAGTTTTCATCTTGCAAGTCAATTACTATTATAGTCATTAGTATTAAAGAAATGCAGATCGATCCATTTTAATTGGCTTTATAAATGTTTCTCTTTCTTTGGTTTTTTTAACCTTGACAGTTCCTGACTTAGTCTTTTCTTCTTTATTATTGCCTTCATGATCTTTTCACCCACCAATTTTGCTCTAACAGTCAAGTTTCCTCTTTGAGTCCACTGTATTTTTCTGTTTATTATTTATAAGTTCATTCCTAATGAATTTAACTGTCATCTTAATAGTTACCCATAGGTCTATACTCTAGCCCTGCCCTCACTTCTATTCCAGTCCAATATTTCCAGGGACCAACAGAGCAAATCAGCTTCAGTATGTTTCTACTACATTGTATTCATCTCCTTGCACTATTGCATTAAAATTAATCTGTGTTTTTCAGTGATACTATTTTCTTGCTATTAAGCTCTTTCCCACAAGTCATACCACTGAATATTGTTTTATTTGTATCAGTTAAAACTTTTTTGATGCCAGTAACAGTAGAACCAACCCAAAGTCATTTTAAAGGGAATAATTAGCTTAAGCAAATTAAAATCCAGATGTAGTACTGATTTGACTTGACTTGAGGTTTTGTCTAGTGCCTCAAACAATGTTATCAGTGATTTGATTTTGCTATGCTTTCCTGTTCTTCCTTCCATGGAATCAGCTACATCTTAGGCTCCATCCTATGGCCTCCAAAACATCATCATGCCTTCCATAGTGGTAGCAACATGGCTGCATCAGCCCTAGTTCTCCAGTCCCTATATTACACCTCCATTGAGGTCAGCATCTTTTCTGACAGCATCCACCTAATCCTGGGATTATTTATTTCTTGAACTGATTTAGGTTATATTCGACCATTAAGTCAATCACTGAGACCAGAGATGGTTCCACTGAGTCAGTGATATCCTCAAATCTTCCCACTACACATAGATTAGAACGGGGGTAGGATGAATCCTTCGAAGGAATATCAGGGTGCTGGAGGAAGGATTAATAAGTACTAGGAAAGAAAGCAACATATGTCTGAGACATGCGTCAATTAGATTACAAACTCTGAGCACAGATCATGTTGTATACATTCCAGTCTTCCTTCCTTTCATCCATCCTCCCATTCCCATAATATCCAGCACTGTGGAAAACCCATCAGCTGATTCTTAGTATATATGTTGGGGTTTATTGATTGATCAATAAGTACATTTCCAATGTGAAAGACATATATCAGATCAAATGTTTTACATAAATTAATCTAGGATTAAGAGGCTTGGAAGATGTAGTAATAGAAGATGATATCTCTTTCCACATGTATTGTCTGCCTCCACACACATATGATGAAGGCTCAAAACACCACCACATATAATAATATAATTTGAAATCAGCATATGCTATCATGCCTATGTCCTAAATTGGAATTTTGAGAATAGTGACCTCATTACACTGACTGTCTGTCATGATATCCTCCTACCACTCCTTTGTATTTTTAATGGATATGTCTGTCGTTAGTTGACTGGACATTTATTTAGAAAAATAAATACTTTTACTCATCATTTTATTAGCTCCAGAGTTTAGCTAAATATATGCTACACAGTAGGTTCCAAATATATAGTTAAATAGCATTAATTATTATACTGTTATTTAATGAATAAAGACAGAAAGCAAAAAGTACAAATATAGCATTCCCTTATCATGATAAATGCAGCTTAAAAGGTCAAATTCATCACTATAAATATTCTTTATAATTTACAGGAGGTCCTAGTTTAAGCAGCCTAACCTTTTCTACCACAGTAATTAAATGGATCTAGATATGTGTGGGGAGCCTCATATAACTTAGAAAACTACTGGGAAAAAAATTATCCAATGGGTGAAACATGGGGCTCAATAGAAATTCAAAGACAGTGAGCTAGTAAGAGTGCTTTAAAATAGGGGACATATCTATTACTTGGGTTGATTTATAGCCCAGTCTTCATCAACTTATAATATTTAAACCCCAGAGTAGACGTGTGATTAAGGGAGAAGCTGGTAGCTTCAATAAAAGATCAAGTAACTATGAAAAGGGCTGGCTTTGGATTCAATAGCTTTGGTACCAACAACAACAGTAACTGTATTAGTCCGTCCTCATGCTGCTATAAAGATACTACCGGAGACTGGCTAATTTATGAAGAAAAGAGATTTAACTGACTCACAGTTCTGCATGGCTGAGAACGCCTCAGAAAACTTAAAATGAAGTTTTAGGAGGCCATTCCCTATGTATGCTGTCTTACCTAGCAGCAAGTGAGAAAGAGCCAGGGGAAACCTCCACTTATGAAACCATCAGATCTCCTGTGAACTCACTCATTATTTCAAGAACAGCATGGGGGAAACCATCCTCAGGCTCCAATCATCTCCCACCAGGTCCCTCCTTCCACACGTGGGGGTTACAATTTGAGACGAGATTTGGGTGTGGACACAGAGCCCAACCATATCAGTAGCTTCAAAAGCACAGGTTGTCCTGGCCCTCTGAACCAAGTGTGGAGACTTTTGCAGAGTATACTGGGGAAACAATCGCAGAAAAGGTAGACAGTATCAGATAATATGTGACAAATTTTATAACTACAATGAAACATATCATGGAAAAGCTCCCCAGTAACTCCCAGACTATCTGGAGAGAAAGGGAAGCACCTAAACGTCTCACAGATCCACGTGGGCAGAGCTGAGGGAACACAGTATTGCTGCTCCTGCTGCAGCCGTTTGTGAATGCCACTCAGCTAAATCCTAGGAAAACCCAGACTGTGTCTCAAAACTAGAAACTGAATTGTGAGAAGTTTTGTGCCAGATCATTATTTTAACATGTCAACATGTTTTTTACTTCTGTTTCTTCAGAACCTATTTGTCATCATTAGGATTGCCAGGTGTTGGATATTCAATCTGTATTTTAATTCATATCTAACAAAATGAAAACAAAAAGCAGCTATGTACATTTCATTTATATCCCTTGTACAATTTCTTTCATATAACAGGACAATTACTTGCTTTTGATGGTTCTAATAGCAGACACAAAATTTCCTTTTTAGGGCAAATTCATTGTTCTGGAAGGAGCCATTTTGTTTTCCTCTCTTGGGCATGCAGATGTAAGTCAGGTACTAGTTTATTTAGGTTAATATCTAACTTTGGGAACTTAAGTCAAACACAAACAGTTTAAATGGAATGGAAGCAATGTCATGTCTTACAATAGCAGTCAGGGGAAGGGGCTGCTTTTGTGAAGGACCTTGAGAGGGAACTGGCAGTCGTTGTGAGTTTTCCATTTTTCTCCCGAGACTACAGGCCAGGGTTTAGTCATCTCTGTGTCAGAAAGGACGTGGAAGAAGTGGCTCTGAGTTGGGAAAGAGTGGATTTCAATAACATAGTGACAGGCTGAAAATAGAAGCAGATAATGCATCTTACAGGTGGTGATGTTTGATACAAATAAATTTAGACAAAAAAGAGGACAAAAATAAACATGAAATAGGTGCAGACTAAAATTTTTCATCTTCTTTAACTTCCAGTACAATAGTTCTAAATGCAATGTTCTTCAAAATAAAAGCCACTGAATCAATCAAAATTTTAGACACAAATATGATACATAACAAACCACCCACAAACTCAGTGGTTTAAAACAACGTTCGTTTATCCTCACTCCCATGCCTGCAAGTTGCCTGGGGATTGGCTGGTCTAGGCTGGTCTAGGCTAGTCTTGTCTTCCAAGTGGTCTTCACAGGTCTCTTACACTTCTTGGAAGAGCAAGTTAACTGGGCCTTCAGGGCAATGGCAGAGCACAGAAGGGCCCAGACATACCTTGAAAGCTATTAAGGGTGTCCACATCTGTTAACATCTCATTGATCCAAATAAGTAACATGGCTGAACTCAAATCAAGAAATGGATCCCTCCCTCTAGGTGGAGAAACTACAAAGACCCAAAACAATGGGTGTGGCTGTAGGGTAGGGTGAAGAATTAGGGTGGATAATTTAATCTATCACAAAGACACAGTCAAGCAAATATATATCCCAAAATGAAATATGTATAAATGCATTATTAAAAACAAACGTAAAGGTATATATCTCTTTCCAGGTTGTGGTTGTGTATTTATATAGTACATCTGTGACCTTGGGCACTGTATGTACAAAGGTGATGTAAACATTAGCACAAAGAAGTGAATAAGTAATAATTGTCCTATGTTCTGTCTATTCTGAAGTATGGAGGTGATTGTGAGTCTTACATTGTTGTAGCAGATGGGAGTTTCCAAGCATTTTGTCACTTAAGAATTAAAGGAGTTTACAAGTCCTCTATTGACTAGTTAATCATACTATTCAACCATCATACCAGTTGGAACAATGGAGAAGAATAAGTACCAGAATATATGCATACCACTGTAAGAGATAATTCGGAGATTGTAATAAAGTGAAAATTATCCAGCAAGACAATCCAGAGCTACTACTAATTTCTATGTAAGTAGTAAAACAATTTTATTTAACCCACTTCCCATTTGCTCTGAGAAATGAGCACTGGCGCAGGCTGCATTGTTTTTTTCTAAATGGAAAATGGGTTAAATCACCAACAGTATTAATAATTAAGCATACATATTCCATATAGCCTTGCCATCAAGAGATTTCCCCAAATATATGATCTTCCCCTAAAGTTAGTCACATAACAAAAGAAGTAGACATCTTGCTATCTATTCAAAAGTAAAATATGACGCTAACTTCAAGCCTGTAATTAAAGCTTATAGACCACTTCATGGAAGAATGGCAGACTTAACCGGTTAATCCATGAAGAAAAAAAAAAAGACTTTGAAAAGATGTCAAGTGACTGTGGAAGAATTTAACAACTGTAGCATCTACAAATGGAAGTTCCTTCAAACGTGCTACCATTACAAATTCTGCCAACTGCTGTACATGAAAGAAAGATGCTACTATGCAGCTCAAGAATTAATCTAAAGAGGAAACCTGGGGGCTGCTATTATCCACTGTTACCTTCTCTCTGTTAAAATTAAAAATAAGCAAAAGCTTGTTACACTACTAAATGTGTCACATTGTGGTTTAAATTCATCAGAGACAGATGGCTAATTTGACTAAACCAACCTTTGTTTACACTGGAACTGATCCATTGATCCTGTGCAAAAGAATTGTGGTTTAAACTTCCCCGTACTTCAGCTACCACATTAATTCCAGGGTTCGCTACATTTCAAAGAACAAGATTAAGATTTCAACATATTCCTCATGGATTAAAGCAACTGGATGAGTTCATAGTAATAAATATTTAGGAACCAGACTTCCCAAGGACAACGTAATGAATAATAACCATGCACAGCACAGGTGGGCAGTTTTATATCTTAATGTATTATTTATATAAGAAAAAATATCGTTAAATGAAAAGTAATGTTACCAGCACTGATGTTTAAGACAATACAGATTCAGATAAATAGAACCCCTATGTTTTTCTATTTGCAATTTAAATTATAATTGCTAGACTCTTTTAAGTCCTTCTTATTTAAAAGAAGCAGTAGTTAAACAAATGTATGATGTTTTGAATCTGGGCTAGCACATTTTAACCATATGCAAATACATGCCCTGGATATATATGGCTTAGTGATGAAATAAAGTTGAGAGCTTTTGCTGCCCCAATATTTTATTAAAGTATGGCTAAATAACTGACATAAGCTTTTAAATTTGTGAATTAATTTTTCTCCTACAATTAGTAGAATCTGGCCAGTGCATAATTTCATGAGTGTTAAGTAAGCATCTAAAAAGTTGACTTCATTATTCAACTACCACATGACTCCCAGTAAGTTATAGTTCTGGAACCATAATGGGTAAGTCAAACTGTTTCAGTCTGTAACAAGACTAAGCATTCTTAGAAATTATATTTCGTGTTGAGATGTAGTGTTATATACCAAGATAATAACACAACAACTCTTGACTGGTGATTCTTAAAGGCAGGGTTTTCTCACACTCAAAACATCTCTAACTCTCCCTGTCAGATGTACTTGACCTTTCTATTACATTTTACTCTGCCACTTCCATCATAGGTCTTACTATATGATGCAATTGTGTGTGTATGTTTCTTTCTTTTTCTCTCCTCCCCACTGAACTCTAAGATATTTGAAAGGTAAAAATTCACTTGTCTCTTCTACCCTATGTGATTAGCATAGCAATTATACAGCATGTATCTGGGTGGTAGCACTTAATTTAGTGAAACACATACATGCATACACATATTCTCTCTCTCTCTCCCATTTACATGGACATATATCTATATCTATCTATCTATCTATCTATCTATCTATCTATCTATCTATCTATCTATATCAGGACTCATTATATATCTCAGGGCTAAGGAAGTACCCAAGAAACAACTTGGATAAGTGGGAGACCTCCCCAAGTCTAGAATTCAGATCACTGGAGAATGTGTGGCGGCAGCCCAGTAGATACTAGAGAAGTTTGCTGAATTGTCCAGGCCAGAACTATCCACATTTGCTAGACAAGCAGGAAACATTCCTCAGGGTACAGGCAGGTGATGGCTGGTAGGTGCACACACAAATGGAGTCAGAGCATTGAAGGCTGCTCACCCGCAGAGCTGCAGGAGACCAACTGTACATGGTATAACACAGGGACAGCCACAGCAAGGACCTAGTACCCTGGATTGCGTGTGCTCGGTGTGTGTGGCTAAAGCAGAGTACCATTGGATGTTCGTATGCAGGCAGTCTTGCAACAGAAGCAAAAAGCAAAACCAAATCATACCAGAACCAGGAAGAGAAACCCTTTTCCTTCTGCAATGTTGCTTTAGTGCCCTCTACTGACAAAGCTTAATTTTAAGATTACAAAGGAGAAACTCTAGGAGGGTCTAACTCCATTACAGCAGAGCAGATAATGAAGGGTGGCCATGGAGTCGAAAGGCAATGAATAGATAACTAGAACATCACTCAACAATCAAAAGAGGAATCTGTGCTAAGGAGGACCCTAAATTAAGACCTGATCATTTCTATTGTTATCTTTGGGACCTACATGCATCCTTTCTTCCAAACAATTGATTGCAGTGAACTATACACATTGTTTTAAGAGCACAGTTTACCCTTACTTGTATCTGAGAGAATTGGGGGCTAGTTATATAAGGTAAATCATATCCAGCTTCATGGTGTAGCTTAGAGTAGATTTGACGTAAGTTCATTTCCTTTACAGCCTAATATCTATGGTTATACATGGTTCCTACCATACTCAGTGAAAGCTGAGGTAGCAGCAATCGTCTGTAAGGTATTCCAAATGTGGAGCCTTGTTACTGCTCCCACTGGTTCACTGCATGCTCACCATACTGGTCTCTTCACGGTTCCTATAACACATTAGCAAGTCATTCAGGGCATCTGCCCTTAGTTTTTCCCTCCGGTCAGAACACTTTTCCTTAAAAGAGCCACAGGGATCATCCACTCATTTTCAAGTGACTCAAGTGGTACTTACACAATAACACTTTTCCTAACTATCTTATTTAATATAGCAATCCACTTCCTGTCCTCTTTCCTTTTCCTCCTTAACATTTATCAGCAACACACTCACTCCCTCCCCCTACTTTTTCTGTGTGTGTATATATACGTGTATGTGTATATATATGTATATATATGTATTTATGTGTGTGTGTATATATATGTATATATACACTCCCTCACCCTACTTTTTCTGTGTATATGTGTGTGTATATATATATATTTATATATATGGATTTATGTGTGTGTGTACATATACGTACATATATATATATATATATATGTACTTAGAGAAAGGGTCTTGCTCCTTCACCCAAACTGGAGTGCAGTATGTGCTCATAGCTCACTGTAATCTCAAACTCCTGAGGTCAAGCTATCCTCCTGACTTAGCCTCTCAAGTAGCTAGGACCACAGGTATGCACCATCATTCTTGGCTAATTAAAAAAATGTATTTTTTTAGATACGGGGTCTCGCTATATTGTGCAGGTTGGTCTCAAACTCCTGGCCTCAAATAATCCTCCCAGCTTGGCTTCCCAAAGTTCAGGGATTACAGGCATAAGCTACTACACTTAATATTTTATTTGATTATTTAGTAATTATCTACCACTCACATTGAAGTACAATCACCATGAAGGAACTTTTTTTCTGGTTTCTTCACTGTATTATATTTTAGGTCCTAGATTACGGCCTGATCAATAAATAAATGTAGAATGACTCATCCTACAATCTAAAATTAGATTAATGCTTGCTCTTTACTTCAGATTTAAAAAATTTCAAATCCACCTAGATACCAAGCAGGTGATACAAATGACTATAGCAGGCTGGGGTGAGTCCCTGTGTGAAGTGATGAATGCATGCCTGAAAAGAGTAATTATTTATGATCTCTATTGAAAATTGTGGCCATATAGGAATAAGAATCGAGTATTGTATTTTCAGACTTTTCAAAAGGGAAGAAAATAAGGACTTTGGGGTATAATCTCCTAGTCTGTAAATGTAGGCACTAATTCAATTTAAGAACAAGAAGTACCCAAAAATAAAACCAAAACACTTTGCAAGACAAACAAAATGTCTAGAGGCAAAAAAACAGTCACAGCAGTTAGGAGGCCACATAACTTTCCCTCACTTGGTATATTAGGGAAATTCCTTGTTTGGTTCATAAATTTACTTTCTTTACTGATGCTCAAACTCTTAATGTTGCAGTTCTCTCTCTTACCAATAAGCTCTTGTCCCCATAAAAACATCATTGTCTCTTCCCCTTGCCCTCTTTATATTCTCTATTCTTTCATTCTTTCCTGCCAGTAGCCCACACATAGTAAGTTTTCAGAAGGAGCATCTGCTTTGGAATCAGAAAAAAAAGGGAGAGGGGAGAGTTGAATATAGTTTTACTTCTTAATGGCTCTGAAAGCTTGGATAAATTTCTTCATCTATAATCCTTAATTTTCTTACAGAGTTTGATTTCCCCTGGAAATCACTCCATTCTATTCACTTCTTAAGCCTTGCAATCACTTCCCAATACTGTTCTTAGGTTGTCCTCCAGGGCTCTGGCTGCTCCTCCCCTCGGCAGACTGAATCTGTCTCTGCTTAATAGGGAAAATCACACAAGGCTCCTTTGTCTTCTTAAGACAGTAAAATATTAGTTCTGTCACTCATTCTACCATATAGTTTTCTAGATTACCGAACTCTCTCAATGCATTATCATCTACTTTCCTTACTTCAGCTAACACAAAAGGGAGAGAAGGAGAAACAGGAAAACAGAGAGAGTGAGGAAGAGTCAGGAAAAGAGAAAGACACAGAGATAGGAAAAAAATGAAGGAGGAAGATAAGAAATAAGAAGTAATTATTTTGCTACAAATTATTCCTCATTCAAGGCAAAAGAATGGATTATGTAGCCTTAAAGCATAATTTTAAAGCACCACTTATGTTCCATGGTCCTATGACTACATGGTCATAATAAATAATTAAGATTAGCCAAATGTGGTGGCTCACACCTGTAATCTCAGCACTTTGGAAGGCTGAGGTAGTTGGATTACCTGAGGTCAGGAGTTCAAGATCAGCCTGACCAAGATGGTAAACCCGTCAGTACTAAAAATACAAAAATTAGCCAGGTATGGTGGCGGGTGCCTGTAATCCCAGCTACTCGGGAGGCTGAGGCAGAAAACTGCTTGAACCTGGGAGGCAGAGGTTGCAGTGAGCTATTGCACCACTGCACTCCAGCCTGGGTGAAAGAGTGAGACTCCATCTAAAAACAAATAAATAAATAAATAAATAAATAAATAAATAAAATAAAATAATTAAGATTGTATTTTATAGAGAGCCAAAATATTTAGTTTTTGAAAAGCACTTGTTTCTCCTTAGCATATTTTACTCACAATGTCTTCTGTTATTATGTCTTTAACAGACATTTAAAAACTCATCTTTATTTCTGAAACAATTAGTACTTAGACAACTTCCTGTGAGCTTTGTAAAAGTCCCTGAGAAGCACATTCAATGAATCAGTTAGCATAAAATAGAACTCAGAGGTTGATTATGAATAGTGTAGTTGATGTTCTTTCAGTTTTTCTCTAATTTTAGTGATATTTATACCCTTAATGGTAAATTTAGAGTTAAGACTGTTACTATATCCTTTACATTTTAGCATAGTTTAAAGAGAGACAGTATTTAAAATCATTACATTACTAGGCTGAAGACATAATAATATCATTTAGGTTTTGTTTAACAACAATAAATTTGTGTTGATAAAAAAAGGTTTAAGAAAAATTACTATGTACCTACAAGTCAACTGGAGTAAAAATCAACTAGTTAAATCAGATTTAAAAAGAAATGTTGAGACAACAATTCTAAAATGCTATTATAAAAATGCTACTTTATTATCTTTATATACATCTTTAGTATTATTTTATTTTAACAAGCAATAATTGCTTCTTATATTTGGTATTAACTAATTTGTGAATATTGACAATTGGTTAATACAAACATGGGTCAGGCATCATGTTGAATTAGAAAATAGATATATAGGTTGGGTGCACTGGCTCACATCTATAATCCCAACACCTCAGAGGCCAAGGTGGGTGAATTGCTTGAACCCAGAAGTTTGAGACCATCCTGGGAAACATGGCAAAAACCCATCTTGGCAAAAAATAGAAAAATTAGCTGGGCATGGTGGTGCACACCTGTAGTCCCAACTACTTGGGAGGCTGAGATGGGGGAATCACTTAAGCCTCAGATGCTAAGGCTGCAGTAAGCCATGAGTGCACCACTGTACTCCAGCCTGGTGACACAATAAGACCCTGTCCCAACAATGACAACAAAGAAAATAGATATATAAAAATATTTTATTGGCCGGGCGTGGTGGCTCACACCTATAATCCCAGCACTTTGGGAGGCTGAGGCAGGCAGAGCATGAGGTCAGGAGACAGAGATCATCCTGATCAACATGTTGAACACTGTCTCTACTAAAAATACAAAAATACAAAAATTAGCTGGTCATGGTGGTGCATGCCTATAATCCCAGCTACTCGGGAGGCTGAGAAAGGAGAATCGCTTGAACCAGGGAGTCAGAGGTTGCAGTGAGCAGAGATCATGCCACTGCACTCCAGCCTGATGACAGTGAGACTCTGCCTTAAAAAAAAAAAGTATTTTGGTATTTTATCCTTTAGGTTATAGAGAAATGCACGCACTCTTAAAACAAACAAAAAAAGCATGGGAAGTAGAAAAATATAAAAAGATGCAGAAAATAATAATCGCAATTATGAAATGGTGACAAACCACATCAGGCACAGAGGTCATTGTCTCATGGATTATTATAA
The DNA here is from genome assembly GCA_963574635.1 of Cheracebus regulus. Classification (NCBI taxonomy): domain Eukaryota; kingdom Metazoa; phylum Chordata; class Mammalia; order Primates; family Pitheciidae; genus Cheracebus; species Cheracebus regulus. Next base: position 27,421 of record CAUYQU010021887.1, on the reverse strand, counting down.
TTTGCCTTATTAAGATGTTCAAGCACAAAGTAAACACTAACCTTGAAATAAGGATATAGCTGGTTACATTGTTAACACTTCAATATAAAAAAGTTTAGGACATAGGCATGATCTAAAGCAATGAACTGAATGTAACTTCTGAGCAGGTGACACCATCAATTTTCTAGTTTTTCCCCATGGTTAATAAGTTAATGACCCTTGTTCTTGCCACTTCAAATGAATTTACTCAGATAATTCAAAAATATCTTGTGCTCACTCATGCACCCTGCTAGAGTTATAGTCATAAATCATCTAGTCTAGTCACCAGACTTCATAAAAATCTATAAATCATCAAGGGAGATGTTTTGAAAGATGCTAAGAGATTAAGCACGAAAATATCATTTGGCAAAGTGAATACTACAGAGCATTAGTCCAGTGAGCTCTCTAAATATAAAAAAGCGTAGGGGTTGGTTTCTTAATCCTCTCTGCGAGAGTCCAGAGTCCCAAAATACGTAACATAGAAAGGCTTGGAGGAAATGTGTGGTAAAAAACCTGATTAACTTTGTTGAATCCAGTGTCTTTACATTATATTTACCAGGAAACATTTAGCCAAACTTCTTTGGTCCTCCTCAGGCATATCTCAAAGCTTTGAGAATGAGTCTCATAAAGTTCTAATACTAAGTATAGTCAAAAGAATTAAAGATAACATCCACACATTTGAAATACAAAGACTATAGGAAGTATGTCAGGAACTAAATGCTAGAATTAATATCGCCAGTGAGAAAATAACAGTTATTAAAAGTCAATTTGTATTCAGGCCTAGCCAGTCATAAGACTACGTGTGTAAGCTCCTTTTACTTTAAAAATTCATTAGTAGGTTAAAGTGTACTTTATGAATTTGCTTTCCTAAGGTAAACTGTACAATTTTTATATTTAAATCTTACAGTCATGGGCTAACAGCTATAATAAAATATATGCTTCCTAAATTGCATATATTTTTTAATTGCCAGGAAAGCTCAATGTGAGGTAGTCATTGCCTCTTCAAATTCAATTCAGAATGAATGGGTGGATGGGATATGTCAATTATGTGTTTGACAAGCCTGATATCCCCCCTCCAGCTAAGATGCTTGCTTGTAAGATAGTGCTATGCTGTTTGAATTTATTGTGTGTTTGCTTTGTTGTTAATGCTGTTGGTTAATTTTTTTTGTACAGCAGATAGTCACTGATGGGTCTGGAGGAGTATACCGAATACCAGGTCAATTGGTTAATGATCTAGGAAGTACTGGGCTGCCAGGACTCTGTCTTCCCACCAGAGGTGAGGCTAATTAGCAAAGTCAATCACACAAGTTCTCCCATCCAGTCTGTACTAGATAATACAAAGAACACTGTCTGATAGGCTAAAACTCGTAGATACCACGATATAGGGCAAATATGAAACAGCTTATTCCCAGAACCACTTTAGATCACCAAGGATGCTGCAGTTTCAGAATGGATTTATTGTTAAAAGTAAAATAACCTTTCCTAAATTTCATCTAATTTACTAACAGAATGATACTAAAAGAAGTGAGTATAACATTATGATCTAAATTCTGTGCCAACTAAAATTGATTTTAATTAAGAAAAAAGAATCGTTTTCATTATTCAGCTATGCAACACCAAGTTCGATATTTAAATGAAAAATCCTGGCCTTCTATTGGTATTGTAAAAATCTGCCAGGTTCTGTGACAAATGAGTTTAATATCCATGAATTAATTCTAAGTCACTGTTGGCTGTGTTTAATATTTGTGAATCAAAAGGGAACAAAATAGGAAGGCCGATGCCACTAAAAGCTGATGGCTAAACCCTAAATGCATTTAAGTGTCCATATTTAATGGTTGAGAAGCAGTTTAAATTGCACACCATAAAATCCATCAACACATGCTTATATTAAAGAGAAAATCTCCATTTTGTGGTCAGATAGAGTCAATATTTGGTGTGAAAATATCTAATGTTTCTACAGATCAGAAAAGATTAGAAAGAGGGCAGGGATCATGTGAGAGGTGAAGAATACACTTTATTTTTCAAAAAGGAATATGTTCATGATTTAATATACATTGTAAAGAAGAATGAAAGCTACAGATTAAAGGTCTGCACATACCAAAAGCAAAGGAAAACGATGCAGGATTCTACTTATAATGTATTATTTACGGAGGTGACTTTCTGCCAACAAAGCTTTTTTTTCCCTAAACCACATTTCAACTCTGTGGTTTCAATCAATGACATTTAAGAACTTTGTCACGGTCAAAGGAAAAAAGAAGCTGCTTGGGTTCTAACATCGAGTATTTAATAATGATAATAAGAATAAAAACCAGCAGCATTCTCATGTACAGCAGTGGGCTACGAAAAGAAATAAAGAAGGAGATAGTGTGGGGGCTTGAAAGCAATGCCCATCAAGTGCATCTGATCAATTTAAAAACAGTGTTTATTGAGATGCCTATCTGGAATTAATGTAGCCCACTTTATGAACAGGCTGTATTTTAAGTGTTCATCTCAGTACGCAGTGCTGTGCTAAGCACTTTTGGGAGATATTTAGACGCTTTAGGCAGAATTTTTGCCTTTTAAATGACTGGTTTAATGGTGGAATGGAGAAGAAAGTACCGTATTTAGGAGAAAAACAAAACTATTAGGCCAAATGGTATATTCCTATACTAAAATAAATACAAACATAATTTTATGGTAATTCAGAAGAAAAGTTAAAGATAGGGGATAAAAATATATAGAAGCTTCATTTTAACATGAACTTGGAAAACATGATTTACACAGAATGACATAGCTTAAAAGGCATGATAATCTAGTAAAGATAGGAAATGGAGACTAATAAGATACAGTGTGAGAGCAGCATGTAACTGGGTATGCTAGGAAGAAAGGAGTTCTGCTGGAAAACACCTAAGGGGGTCAGGTGTTTGCTCTGGAGAAAGATTAGAAGACACAGTTACTAATCAACTAATAATGGGGACTGATTTTGTGTAATATTCACTCACACACACATATATGTTTACCCACAGAATCTACTCATCATGGCATTATTGAAGCAGCCTCAATAGTGATTGAATATTGAATATGAAGAGAACCATCATATTTCTATGGGAAAACAAATTCAGGGACTGTATTTGGACCATCAGGAACTAATTCCATACAAATGTAGAAGTTCTGCTTTGCCACCAACTCTATCCAAAGAACATTAGAAATGGAAAGGCTCCAAAATAAGCCACACAGGAAAACTCCATTGGTTTTGACCAGGAATCTGACCATCAAAGTTATGCGAGCTCCAGAAATGGGGTCTGAGTGTCTAGGATTTCATATTAATTTTAAATCTTGAGAATGTTTCTTGGTCTAATTCCTGAGTTATTCCCTTTCTTTCCTTCATTGGATCTCCAGAAAGTCAGGAAGTTGAATCCTGTTCACTTTAGAGCTTGATGCCCAGAAGAGTACCTAGTTCATTTGGGGCACACAGTAAATTAAATGAATTAATGTTAAAGTTGTCATTAACTTATTTTAACCAAGTTTATTTATCCTCTGTGATTCACTAAGGAACAAAACAGGTTATTAAAAAAAAAAATTATCCCCAGTGTATACTTTCCTCAAGCATGTTATTTAGGTCCATTCAGTTTTTAATGAGGGTGTCTCACACAAATTAATGAAAGGAAATCTAGACTAAAACAGCTCTATTTTAGTTCTAACTTAATTTTTTCTTTATTGATAAGACAATGAAGGCAAAAGAAGATTAAATTAAGATTCTGCTATACATGAAAGAAAGAATGCATCCAGTATATACAGAAGAGAGCCAGGGCAACAATAAAAGGCAGAAGGTAACAGGTGGAACTTGCAGTCATCAGTTGCCACATGCCTGCATTACAGAATGTGAAACCTTTGAACATCAGCCCCTTGGTTTTTCATCGTGGCATGTCAACAGAATCAAAACCTGACGGGGGAGATTTTAAGAATGTGATTTATCCAACTTCCTCATCTTCCTGTTTTTCTTTACTTGGTTTTATGTGTTTCCATCCAGGGTCTGGTCTGAACAGAATACAAAGTGGGGAGGAGAGGAGTTGGGAATCAGTCATACCAAATAAGGGTGACAGTTGGAGAAACTGGCTGCAGCTGAGGGAGAAATGGCATTTTTCACAGCTGCTTGACATTCCCAGGTTTATCCAGGTAAAAGCATAAAAGTTGCTTACTGCTTTATAACATTCTTTCAAAGCCTAAAATATGTTAAACACAGATATGCTCAAGTAAGAAGTCTTGGATTTAAAATATGACTTTGTACTTACTCTCGGTATGACCATGAACAAGTTAGTTAAATTATGTAACTGCAAATTCTGTAAAGCATCAATTGAGCATTTGTAAACTGATAAAAATTGTATCCCTAAGTTTAGGGCTGTTATCATTAAATATGTTTAATCTAAAATACTTAGCTCTAAGGAAAGGATGTTCCAACTACACTGAGGGTTACATATTGTGGCTATTATTGCCCATTAATACAAATTTGTTATCATTCTGTGTTTTAAAATGAGAAAACACATTAACTTAATGCTTTATAGATTAAAACTCATGTCAAGGAGTGACAGTTTAGCCTTGTATTTCATAATATCTGATGTATGGCAGAATCAAAATATATTTACATATTCACTAAAAATAATGGTTTAAAAACTGGAGAAATAATTAGATGGAGCAATAATCTTTGCTCCAATTCTTGGTTACAAATCACATCCTTAGTTCCAAGTTCAAAAATTTTTGCCATAGAGCAAGTATAATCAAAGCAAATGAACTCGATTTAAAAAGAAACAAAACATTCACCTGCTTTACTTATGTTATATATATGAGTGATATCAATAGCTCTAAAGCTCCAAGGTCTAAAAGAATGTTTATATTTTTAGAAAATTCTGCTTAATTCTCATTCCAGATATATAGAATACAAACTAATAGTAGTATACATTTTCTAAAGTTACATTACATATTCATAATGATAGTAATACAAAACAATTTATAGTCTATTAATCATATTTAATTTCTAAATAAAGGTCATGTTATATAAATTGCAATAGTCTGTTCTCATGCTGCTCTAAAGAACTGCTTTAGATAAGGTCATTTATAAAGGAAAGAGGTTTAATTAACTTACAGTTTAGCATGGCTTGGGAGGTCTCAGGAAACCTACAATCATAGCAGAAGGTAAAGGGGAAGCAAGACGCCTTCTTTACAAATGGCAGGAAGTAGAAGTGCTGAGGCAAGGGGGAAGAGCGCCTTATAAAACCAACAGATCTTGCGAGAACTCGCTCACTCTCAGGAGAACAGCTAGGGGGAAACCACCCCCATGATCCAAGTATCTCCACCTGATATCTCCCTTCACAGTGGGGATTACAGTTCAAGATGAGATTTCAAAATGAGTGTCAACAATATGTCCTCGTTTCCTTGAATAACAATGTCTTTAGTTTCAAATAAGCAGGTTAATTTGTGTTTTGTTTGTTTTGTTTTGTTTTGTTTTGAGACAAGGTCTCATTCTGTCACCCAGGCTGGAGTTCAGTGCTGCGATCTCAGCCCACTGCAACCTCTGCTTCCCCAGTTCAAGCGGTTCTCGTGCCTCAGCCTCTTGCATAGTTGGGACTACAGGTGTGTGCCATCATGCCCAGACAATTTTTGTATGTATAGCAGAGACAGGGTTTCACCGAGTTGGCCAGACTGGTCTTGAACTCCTGATCCCAAGTGATCTGGCCACCTCAGCCTCCCAAAGTGCTGGGATTATAAGCGTGAGCCACCGTGCCCTCCTCATTTTTAATTTTTTAAATGGTATCCTTTTTAGCACAAAAGTGTTTATATTTAATATATATTTAAATGTATCTAGTTGTTCTTTTATTGTTTGTGCTATTTGCATCACATACAAGAAATAGGAAGGTTTACTTCCTTGTTTTAAGAGTTTTATGACTTTAACTCTTAAATTTAAGCCTATGATCCATTGAGATAGTTTTTTAAATGTGGTATGAAGTAAGGGTCAATTTTTGCATATGGACATTTGAATGTTCCAGGATCAATTCTTGAAAAGCCTACTGTTTTCTCTATTAAATTGTCTTGGCATCTTTGCTCAAAATTAATTTACCATAAAGGTAGGGGTTAATTTCTGAACTCTCAATACTATTTCACTATTTATAAGCATATTCTTATTCCAGTAACATATAGTAATGAATGTAGCTTAGTCGTTAAGTTTAAAAAATAAAAAAGTGAGTCCTCCAACTTTATATTTTTTGATATCGTTTTGACAACTCTGAACCACTTGTATTTCCACATGAATCTTAGAATCAGCTTGTCTTTTTCTACAAAAATAAGATCCTGAGATTTTGAAAGAGATTGCATTAAACTTGTAGATCGATTTGGAGAATACTACCATCTTAACAAAAATAAGTCTTCTTATCTATGAATATGGAATGTCTTTCTGTGTATTTAAGCTTTGAACTACTTTTGAATATATTTTGTTGTTTTGAGTGTATAGATATTGCACTTCTTTTAAGTTTATTAATAAGTATCTTATTTTATGCTATATGTAGAAATATTTTCTTAAATTCGTTTTTGGCTTTTTCATTGGTAGTGTGCAGAGATATAACTGATTTTTGTCAAGTAATTTTATATCCTGAAATCTTACTAAACTTATTTATTAGTCCTAATATTTTTTAAGGATTCCTTTGGATTTTCAATAAACAAAATCAATTTGTCTGCAAATAAAGATAGTTTTTACTCTTTTTCCAATATAGCTGAATTGTATTTTACTTGCTGTATTTCCCTATCTACGAACTCTACTATAAAGTTGAATAACAGTGGTGAAAGCAGACATTTTTGTCTTCTGCCTGATCATAGGGGATCAAAGTATAAGTCTTTGATAACTAAATATAATATTAACTGTGGAGGTTTTGTTTTGATTTGATTTTTTTTGATGTTTTTGTAAGGTTGAGGAAGCTCACTTCTAATTCTAGATTGCTAGAATTTATTGGAATTTATCAAATGCTCTTCTATAGCTATTAAAATCATCATGTGATTTCATCATTGATTTTTAGGAGGTTGAATCAATCTTGAACACTGATAAATCCCACTTGGTCATGCTGTTTTGTGTTTGTTGCTAGACTGGACTTACTATCATTTTGTTGATGATTTCTTATGTAGAGTCATAAGGGATATTGGCCTTTACATTTATTGGTATATCCTTGGTATTACGATAATGTTGACCTCAAAAAATGAGTGGGAAAGTATTCCCAACTCTTTTTTTAGAAAAGACAGGATAATTTGTAAACAGATGTTATTGGTTCTTATTTAAAAGTTTGGTAGAATTCATCAGCGAAGAAATATATGCTTGAGTTGTTCCTTATGAGAAATTAAATAATTTACAAGTAAAAAAAAAATGGTTGACTTACACACCTATTCAGACTTTTCCTATTTCTTCTTGAGTCAGTCTCAGTAGTTTGTGTCTTTCTAGGGATTTTTCTATTTCATCTAAGTTATCTAATTTGTTGGCATATAGTATTCATGGTTTTGGTAGGTAGAATGATCTTCCAAAGATATCAGTATCGTGATTTGTGCAATTTGTCAATATCTTACTTTATGTCAAAAGAGAATTAAAGCAGATGAAATTAAGTTTGCTAATCAGCTTAAATTAAAAGAGAAGAGAGCATCCTGGATTATGGAGGGTCCTTATGGAGATGTGAGAACTCCATTAAGGCTGCTAATCAGCTGAGCTTAAAATAGGGAGAGTATCTTTTATTATCCCGGTTGGCCCCTTATAATTAGAAGAGTCCTTAAATGTGGAAGACAAAGACAGAAAAAGAGGTTAGTCTAATGTCATGTGTGAATTCCACCAGCTTTTGCTGGCTTTGAATATGGAGGAAGAGGGTCACAAGCAATGGAATAGGGACACTTCTAGAAGCTGGAAAGAGCAAAGAAACTGATATGCTCTAGAGTCTAAGAGAGAAATGCAGCCTGGGTGATACATTGATTTTAATCCAGTAGGTCCCATTTTAGACTTCTGAACTAAAAAACTCTAAGATCATAAATTTGTGTTGTTTTTATTTCTTATAGGTTTGAACTTTTTTTTTTTTAAGACAGGTCTTTGTCACCCAGTCTGAAGTGCAGTGGCAATAATCACAGCTCAGTGTAGCCTCACCTTCCTGCGCTCAATGCTCCACCCTCAGCCTCCCAAGTAACTAGGACCACAGGCATGTGCCAACGTGCCCAGCTAAATTTTTATATTTTTTGTAGAGTCTACGTCTCCCTATATTGCCCTGACTAACCTCAAACTCCTGGGCTCAAGGGATCCTCTCTCCTCAGTCTCCCAAAGTGCTGGGATTTCAAGCATAAGCCACTGCACCTGGTTGGTATTTTCAGCCTCCAAATTTGTAGTAATTTCCTACAGCAGGCAAAGATAACATAATAATACTCCCTTATAATCCTTTCCATTTCTATGAAGCTATAGTGATGCCTCTTTTTCCATTTTTCAGTTTAGTAATTTAGGTCTCTTTTTTTAATTACTCAGTTGAGATAAAGATTTGTCAATCTTGTTTGTCTTTTCAAAGAACCAATTTTTGGTTTTGTTGATTTTTTCCTATTATTTCATTTATTTTCATTCTAACCTTTTTTTTCTTTCTGAATTCTTTAGGTTAGGTTTATTCTAGACTTGTTTTTCTGATTTCTTATGGTGAAATGTTAGATTATTGTTTGAGAAATTTTCTCTTATTATAGGTATTTGTAGCTATATGCTCTTTATAAGTACTGTTTTAGCATTCAAAAAGTTCTGGTATTTGGTATCTTCATTTCATTAATCTTACAGTATTTTCTAGGTTCCTTTGTTACTTTCTTGATTTTTAGTTTTAATTGGAATTTTTAATCAACTTGTACTTAATGTAATTACTTATAAGCTAAGAGTTACAGCTGCTATTTGGCTATTTTTTATATCTGTCGTATGTCTGTTTTATTCCTTTAGTCTTTCATTACTCCCTTATATCATCTTAAAGAGTTACTATCTAGTATAACATTTTAATTTCCTTAATGTTCTTTAACTATATTTTTTGCATAATTTTATTGGTGGTTGCCTTGAGGTATGTAATTAACACCTTAAAGCCATCTAGTTAAGATAAATGACAACTTAATCTCAATGCTAAAACTTTGATCCAATATAACTATGTTCATTCCTCCTCTGCTTTGTGCTATTATTGACACACAAATTACATACTTTTATATGATAAATACACCAACCCAACTTTTAAAACTATGCTGTTGCCTTTTAAATCAAAGAAATAAGTTACAAACTAAAATATATTTGTACCCTTTCTTATATGCATGTGCATAGTAACTTTTATCTACATTCTTTATTTCGTCATGTGGCCTCAGGTTTCTGTCTAGAACCTTCTTATTTAGTTTATTACATAGTTTTCTTTAGTTTGGTGAACATATTTAAAATAACTAACTTGAAGTTTTTCTCAAGTGAACCCATCATCTGAACTTCCTCAAGAATAGTTTGTTGTGACTTTTTTTTAACCTCTGAATGAGCCATACTTTCCTGTTTATTTGTACCTTTGTTGTTGTTGTTGTTTGGTTGAAAGTGGGACAACTTAAGAACTAGTTTCCCCCATCCCCATAATTTGTTGTTGCTGCTTTTTGCTTAATGACTCTCCAGGTCTAATTCTGAAAGTCTGTATACTGTGTTACCTGCATCCATCGAAGTCTCTGCTTAGTCGGCATATGAGCAGTAAATGATCGCACAGAGATTTCTTAAATGCATTGAACCAGTAAGCTTCTTAGCTTTTGAATAGAAGCTCTCTGTGTGTATTGGAGACGTTTTGGTTTTCTTTTTCAAAATTCTAGCATTTAAAAGTTGTTTTAGACTTCATTTCTTGCAAAGCCTCGGGGTCAGTCAGGGGTGAGTTAAATTAAGGTCTTCTGAATTCCTTTCTGGGCATGCACACAACCTTGAGTGTGGCCATGGAATGCAAGCCTGTGGCCTTCTAAATCTCCAGGAATACAGAAGAGACTTTCATATCTCCTATGGTCCTCTCATTCCTTAAATTTTCCTTTTAAGTTGCCCTGACTAATCTCAAACTCCTGGGCTCAGTCTCTTGCTCAGTCTAGTGTTCAGTCTATTGTTTGGCCCAATTGGTATCACTACTTCAGACAGCAGCAATGTTCACAACTGCAGCTGAGGTTTTTTTGTTTTTTGTCTTTTTCTTCCAACAGACTCCTAAATGATAGGCCTTTCCTCATTGAGTGAGCTCTACGTGAGGTCAAAAACTATAGAACTTGCCAATGGGGCTTTTCCGGGGCTCTGCCAGACAGGTCAAATAGTGACAAATCAGTGAGAATGGAGTTTTTCGAGGGGCGCCAAATCTGTTGTCTCCCACCAATGGATGATAGCCTGCTGGTTATGATAGCTACTGCATTCAGAAAGCCACTGAGTGGTTAGGAAGAGGGAGATGAACATAGAGAAAGCAAAACTGCCACAAAGTTCTTTCCTCTTATTGAAATTCATTGATTTTTCTCAAATAAATACTCTGGATTGTTGCAGCTTTTTGAGTTATTTCTAGAATTCTAAGAAAGTTTACATTGATGGGTTTTGCCAGTATTCTCTCATTCTCTCTCCCTCGGTCTTTCTGTGTGTGTGTGTGTGTGTGTGTGTGTGTGTGTGTGTGTGTGTGTGTCTGTTTAAAGTAAACACAGGTTTTTTTGAGGTTTTTTTTTCCCCACCATTCCAGAGTGGTTCTCTCATGATGGCACTTTACTATCCAGAGTCAGTGATTTCCCTTAGTCTTCATCATTCTTTACTATCAGACTTTTCCTTGGGCTCTAATTTTTTTTATATGCAAAGCATCAGTAATTCTAATAATTTCTTGGCTTTGCTGACTGTTATGGACCGAATTAAGTTCCTTTCAAATTTCATATGTTGAAGCCCTAATCCCCAGTGTGACTATATTTGGAGATGGGGCCTATAAGAATCTAATTGAGCTTACATGAGATAGTAAGGGTAAAAAGCCCTGATCTGATAGGACTGGTATCCTTATAAATAGACACCAAAGAGCACTCTTTTGCTCTCATACTGCCACCCCCTCCCCATATGCATGCACCAAGGAAAGGCCATTATGAGCACACAGCAAGAAGATGGCTATCTATAATCCAAGAAGAGAGCCCTCACCAGAAAGCAACCATGCTGCATCCTGATCTGTGACTTACAACCTCCAGTACTGTGAGACAATAATTTTGCTGTTGTTTAAGCCATTTAATCTGTGGTATTTTGTTATGGCAGCCCAGCTGACAAATACAGTTAGTAGCCCCAAATCTCCTTCTCAACTCCTAAGCTTACTTGTGAATTATTAGCATACTTTAAAACAACTTCCTGCTGGGTATTGCTTCCTTGATGTTCTTTTGTCCTCATAATTTCAACAAGTTCCAAAAAGAACTCATAACTAAATCAGTGACTCCCCCTGTCTTTCCTAATTTGACCTAATGATTCACACTCCCAGGTACTGAGGTTCATATACTTTAGTAAAGTTAATTTTATAAAATGTCTTTCAAAGCTAGATAGTGACAATTTCTAAACTAGAGATTATAGGCTAAATAACATTTTATTTCCATTACTAGTGACTTCTTTGTGAATAAAATGATTATTATCCTATTGTGGCTGTGGATATAGGATATAGTACAATATGTTTGGCAAGCCACTTCAGTATGTTAATATTCCTTCCCTTATTTCAGAATCAACAGTATCAAGCATATAAAAGCCATGCTCTATAAATATAAAACCACTATCACAGACACTGATATTGCAGAGAATACATATGTGATACTAAATGAGTCTACAGTTCTGCTGAACAACCTACCAGTAGAGTAGATGATTTGGTGAAGAAAATCACAGTAATTCTTAGGTATTACATAAGTCAATATATGATTCATCCATTGTTTTTTTTTTCTTCCACTTTTAAATTCACTATTATGGAAAAAAAAAGACCAAACTCCTGTCTCACTGTATGAGACTGTGTGTTTGTAAACACTGCCCCTGCATTTAATAATACAGCAGAATTCCTGAAGTTACATGAATGTCACCAGATGGGAAAAGGTTTTGTCTCTGTTACGAGTTATAATGAGTTCTGTTTAGGGGAATCTTAGTTTTGATAACCAGATAATATACAGGAAAACACTCCCTTGTTGAGTTTAAAGTGCAGGGGTTGGCCCAACATTCACACTGAGAGAGTGAAAGAGTCTCTCTCAGAATCTACCCTGTCTAAGCCAAGTTGTGGCCACCTGGCTGAATTGATCTGCAAACCAACCTAGCCTTTCTTAAAGCACAACTAGAGTGTCATACATTTATATGTTTGAAGTGTATTCATAAAGGCAAAATTACTTACTAAAATGAGAAAGATATGTTTAATATTAATGTATTAGTATATATATAAATATTAAGTTAAAATACAAATCAACTTTAATAACTGTTTAATATAATTAAGATGATAAATGCATAGCTCTAAATTCTGCCTCCAGACTGCTTAGGTAGATGATTTTCCTTTTGCCTTTTATCACAGACCAGCCTTTAACTTATTAGAGTGATTTCTGATGACTGGCTCAGAAATAACTGAGTCTGTTCTTTGCCTGCGGATAAACACTTTTGCTTTCTATGCTTTTCTGTTCTATCAAAACATCTCTACTGCATGCAGCTGCACTTCCGGCTAAGTATCATGATGTTCTCACTTCTTCACACCACACCTCAATATGTACATATTGTTCCTCTGGGTTTCCAAGAAACACCCTGATATTTTCTTTAAATAAAGGATGCCCATGCCATCCTATGTTAATAATTTCAACACTTCCCCCAATCTGAACCCTTATTAATCCCTGATAGACATTTTTGCATTATCAGACATTTTATATATCACACAATCTTGCATCTCCCAAGAATTAACATAAAATAAAAAGTAATAGAAATATTAATAGACTCAAAGCCAGGACTCCCAAGACCTCAGTATTACATGTTGACATCTATTCCTTGACATATTGGAACACAAAACAAACAAGTTCAAAAGAATTTGTAGCCATATTTTAATTTTTTTTCTTGTAATACAAGGTACAAATCAATTCTCATTTGTCCTTTCCTGGTAGATCTTATCTTTATTATTTCTGGAGCAGTAAGAGGAAATTGTGTATGTGAAAAAGGAAAGTGAAAAACAGTAGGAGAAATAACATCAACGATAGTATTTACAAAAGGATTCGAGTTATTTTTCTGTTTTCCAATGAGAAAGAATATTTCTGAAAGATTTATGATCATTTGGGGCTTTTTTTTTAACCTAGACTAAAAATAATATTCAAGACATCAATTTCCCTAGTTTTAGTTCCTGCTCCCCTGTCGTATCATATTAGCCTGCTTTTATCTCAATTCCATGACCCTATATATTGTGGTGCTCCCAGGATTAGCCCTTGACCTTCATTTCTACTGTATAAGCACTGACTCTGCCAGAGATCTTATCTAGGTCCATAGACTTCAATACCAACTTTGACTGACTGCTGTGGTATATATCCCTCTAGCCTAAAACTTTCTTCTGAATTCCAGACCTGACTATCCAACTGCCTACTCAGTGATTCCGCCTGGATACTAAATGGGTGTTTCCAAATCAGTATGTCTAAAACTGGCCTTGAGCTAAAGCTCCTCCATAGTTTAATCCTCCTTAGGAAATTGTAACTACATCCTTTCCATTGTTCAGGTCAAAAATATTGAGGAAATTAGCAAATTCTCTCTTTGTCTTACACCACAGTATCCAATCTTTCAGCAAATCCTATTTATTATTATGTCAAAATACAGTTAGCATCTGATCACACCTCATAATTTCCAATACTTTTATACTGGTCCAAACTATCATCATCTTTTCACTCCTGAGCTACAATAGCCTTTTAACTGGTGTTTTTCTTTTCTCCCTCTGTTAAAAAAAAAAAATGTAAGAGAAAAATTCAGATCATGTCACTCCTTTGGTAAAAACCCACCAATGGCTTTTTTTTTTTAATTTGAAACTCAGAGTAATAGTCAAATTCTTTATTTCTTACTAAAATCACTATAGCATCTTATACTATCCCTACTCTTGCCTTTTTTCAATCTCCATGTGTATCCTTTATATACCCCAAACACATCAAGCAAGCTTTTGCCATGTCATCTTTGTAATTACTTTCCTTTCTCATGGATTGCTCTTCCCTCAGCTATCTGCTGGCTGGTTCCCTGACCTTGTTCAGGTATTTAGTCAAATATTACCCTCTCAGGAAGATGCTCCCTAATCAACCTACTTTAAGATTCAGCCCTAAACTCTGCTTTGGCACTCTATGCCACTTCATTGATTCATTTTATCAATACATTTATTATCATCTGATGTACTGCATATTTACTGGTGGTTTCTATATCATTATCTAACTCTCCCCACTAGAAGGTAAACTTTCTGATGGCAAAGAATTTTGTGTACCTTTTCACTGTTTCTAGCAACAAGAAAAGTGCTTGGCACAGAGCAGATGTCTAAAAAACATTGTAACTATGGCTATGAGATGTGATGTCTGGAAATCAACTAGTATATTATTATCAGCCCTGTGGAACCCTGGCTAGGCATTCAATAAGTTCTATCATTATGTAACATGAATAGATAATTACCATATTAAGTAGTATCTGAAGTGAACTATACCTTTATTATTTATTTAATGTTTAAATAGCTCTTTTTTTCAAATAATAGTGTGGACATCTGAAAGCTTTTGGAAAACACTGAAAGATAAAAGAAAGTGTCACCTCTATTTTAATATTACTGATATTTTGAAATATTCCTGATATTTTCCTACACATACATTGCATACATACAAGTATGTGTATACATATGTGTGTGAGTGTAATGTGTTTATATATGTATATATGTGTATATATATTTATAAGAACAATACTATAGGATATAATTCATAAGAAAAAATATAGCATAAAAGGATATATGTCTTACACTTTATTGTTTCTCTGAAACTTGCCAATATTTTGCACATATTGTGTTAAATAAATATCAGTAATGAAGATAATACATAACTTTCCTATAGCTTCCTAATAGTTAAGTCACAGATGAAATGAAATCAAGCATTCTGTTTAATTTTCATGTGGGAAAATAGCAGTTCCATGTACTTTCATCTGGGTTTTATTGTTTTAACCCCGCTTCCTTTCCCCCTCCACCTCTGTTATCATTTAAGAAATCCATTTTCTTTCAATGAATGTTCAGTTGCTGAAATCACTCTCCATTATGGAAGAGCATTTGATTCTCTGGATGCCTATGTCCTGGGTTTTGGCGTGGGAGTTCCATTACAGGTGATATTGATTTGGGCTGTGTTCCTTTCTCTGGGCTGCAGTCTGCATTTGCCATCTGACTGTCTCTGATGATGAGTATATCACATACCTAGTAGTTTGTCTCTATTATATTTCCCAGAAAAGCATATATATGGATGGGAATTTTGCTGCTAGGAAAAATAACTTTGAAGATTATTTTTTTGAAATGCATGTTTGTTTGTTTTTTATTATGGTTGTGTGTGATGCTCTCAAATAATGGCAAAACTTTGAAAAATTATCTTGTCTTCAGAGACTACCCTGGCAACATAAGAACTAACTTATCCTGGAGGAATGAAGATCTGCATGGATAGGTATACTAAACAGCTGAGAAGTTGATAATAATACTTGGTAAAGTTTCCAAGGAGCAGGGTAATTTCATTACTAGCACATTTTTAATAAATCTGTTTCCATAATTGTATTAATAATAAATCATTTTTAATTTTAGGTGTTTTGTTTGAAAAATGAGTTGATCCAATTTCTTAATTTTAATGACAAAAAACAGTTTTCCATTTCACCTGAGTCTGTGGTTGAGACTGGACTCTTTCTATTGTAATCCACTACCTCTACACTTTGGTTACATTTGAATATAGAGCTTTAGAAGACTTACAGTACAAAGTCTTTACACTTTGAGTGGTTTAGCAATCACCTTCAAATGTTTTATTTTATTGATGTGGAAACTGAGACCAAAAATTATTTACCACAAGCTGTTATGGACCTATTTGGCCTCTCTTTTCCTTATTCTCATATTTCTCATTTCCAATTTTCCCCAGTGGAGTTACAGAATAAGGCAAAATCCAGACAAGCAAATAAGTTCAATTAAGCCAAAATGACATTCTGAATGCTGAGTTGTGGCCTACAAATGTTATGAGAAAGGAGATTATTAGAACAGAATGGCTACCTTTGTCAAAGTACAATCTGGCAACAAGAGATATGATTACTATTGTGTGTGTTAAAAAAAAAAAAGTATTACCAATGCTTTCTCTGTCATTTTTCTGCAAGTTGAAGGCAAATAAGTCTCAAATATTTTTTAACCAAGGTCATACAACTGTCTAGCAGTAACACTAGAACTAGAACTCAGAAACTTTGACTTTTCATTGCTTTATGTTCATCAATGTTGCAACTTTCTCAGTTACTAGAGTTTCCTTCTTATGAGAACTGGGAGTGTGTGGCTGTGGAGAGTTTGTCAGTTGTCAGTTGTGTATAAGAGAGACTGATGAAATTAGACATAGAAGGAACTAAGAATATATACTCCTGAGTCTGGGAAAGACACAGCGTTTTAATCTGACCAATATGTGTGCTGGGGACATTTAGTGATGCCATACTCAGTGTTGTTATTAAGTTGCCATGAATATTCAACTTAAAGTCATAAACATCCCATATCCTCAGGAGGAAGACTCAAGAGGCAGAAATATAAGTAACAATCCACCACAATCATAGTTTTAAAAGTTAAAAAAATTCACATTGCAAGAGACATTTTCTCAGAAAAATGAGCAATAAAAAAATAGAGGAACAATGAGTCAGTGAAAATTACAGTCACTAGATCTTCTCCACCTCCCACAATGAAATAATTAAGTTGACAAAAAAACTCCACTAGGTTTCATTTAAACTGCTCCTTCTACCTTCAGTCTCTTCTATCCATCTCAACCCTTTGGTAATTATTTTTTTCCACAAACAAAACTCTATCACTTACCTTCCTTTCCATGTAAGCCCTGTTTGTAAACCCTGAGAAAGCCCCTCCATCCCCCTAGCCATCAGTGAGAGCAAAGTGGTTCTTCAAACAGGCTGCAACCAAACAAAATTGCTGTTTGGGCTCAAGTTTCCTTTGCTTAAAATTTTTGACAGTTCTTAATTTAGGGCCTATTTTAAGCTAGGTTGTTACAGTAACTCTTACTTAGTGACTCCCTTCCAGATACCTTACCCCCCAGTTCCTTTGCTCAGAGCTTTTCTGGCTGCATTCAGATGGGTAGGTAGGCTCACTCAGCTTTCCCAGAATCAGATCTAAGGTTGTGCCTGGCTTCTAAGTTGGTTCTGTCTTTGCAAATGACACATAGCACAAGTTATAGGACCCTGTTGCCCACTTACTCAAACACAAACTCCATATAGTGACATTTAAAACTCCACAATCTGATCTAACCCCACTATCAGAACCTAATTGTCTCTTCACTTCTCTCCAGACATCTGCAAACGTCATTCCAAATCCTGCCCAATACATTCCCACCCCTGATCCTTCCTTCACACAATCCCCTGGGTCAGGAAGGATCTTCTTAGAGTTCCATTTGCACTGGTTAGAATTCTATGTATTTTCCAAGGCTGCATTTTAAAGATGATTTTTCCAGATTACAGCCAGAAGTAAACAGCAAACTCAGTTTCCAAAATTTCATCACCTTGAGCAGAACAACAGAAAAACTAGATTACCTAGGTGTGGATCCCTAGTACTCCAGCTGGAACATCCTGGTCAAGTTAAATTTCTTCAACCTCTGCAGCCTAGTCTGCAAAATGGAGATAACAGTTGCAACTTCATACATTTATTGGGAAAATTATCTGAGTTTAAAATGAAAAGTGCCTGGCATATAATATATGCCCAGTAAATAGTTGCTGTTATAATATAGCTCTATGGTACGTTTACTACTAAAACATTTAATTGGTACAGTTCCTTTCTCCTTTTGTAAGCTTTTTTGGGATGTTTAGTATCTTTATGTGGTGTTTGATTATTTGCTAAAATTTCTACATTAAAAAAATTCTATCCGCACAATAACTCTATGATCTAGGATGTCTCCCCAGTTTGCCAATAAAGAAAACTGAGAGACAAAGTGACTGACCCAAAGACACATATACCTAGTGACTGCCACACTCTCTCACACTAGCCTCAGCAAACTCCACAATGGCACAGCATCTTTGGGAGAAAATAACCATGTGTTTGGAATCTTTCCATTCCCCAGGTCTCACAGTTCTTTTTTTTTTTGTACAAAGTAGGTACATAACACACATTTCACAAATTATTATTCGGTAGTGAAATTCAACTTTCCCCAGAATGCCTATGTTACCTGGACTAATTTAACCAAGGAAGAGAGATGGTATTGTAAGGGAGGCAAGATTTACAAATCGAATAGTAGTAAAATTTATAGAACTTTGAGGATGGGCACATTTTAGTATTTAAATGATTTAAAAGATCCTGATGAAATCAGAAACATTTCAGATATTGGTGTGTCATCCTATCTCTGGGAAACTTTAAGGGTGTAATTTGCAATTATAAAATAAATATGTTTGGTTCTACAGTTCCTTAGATCTATAGAATATCCCAATAGTCTAGGCTGACAAATCAATTATGAGAAAAGACCCTTCCATAACAGGTCTTTACCAATATGAAAAAGTGAGAGATTTCTAACATCTGGCAGAAAAGGGAGGGAAGGCAAGATACAATGTTTAAAAGCTTGAGTCAGCATTCAACAGATCAAAATAGAGAAAATTTTTCACAAATGTTACATTGCAACAAACTAAATCCATTTCTTAATTCAAGAACCTTTTATTAAGTATCTACTGTAGTGCCTCATGTTCTGTATCAGGAACTATAGGGATAATGTGAATTAAAGATTTGTTTGTTAGGAATAGTGTGTTTAGCCCTGGGTCTACAACTTGTGTTGTAACTGTGTATGACTCGCTTATGAGTCATCTTTAACAAGCCTTTGATTTGGCTTCCCTTTATTAATTTGTACATTCAAACTCACCTCTCCACATTATTATATAAAAGAGTTGCAAACAGATCCATAAGATAAGTAAACAGATTTTTGAATTATCCACATTTGGCATTATAAACATTTCACTTATCTTATACAGTTGAGATATCAGTGTGAATAGTCTACTTTCTAATAAATATGAGTCATCATGACTTTAAGAGTCCTGTGGAATAGCTGACAGTAAAGATGAAGGCAAGCGGGGAGCATGGCAGAAAGAAGGTATGACTGATACCATGATGCCAGCACCCCCAGAAAGACTATGGTTGGGTGAAGCCTGTTTCCATCTATGCCTATGGATACAAATGTTATGTTTTCTAAAAATAACATTACTCTTCAGACTATCCAATCCTGGTTTAAAATCATCTGTGATAGGGTTGGGCAGGGGTAAGAAAAAAATAAGTCTACTTTGATATCCTGGAGAAATTTTAGGTCTAGTCTAACATAATGCTAGTTTTGATTTTAACCCAGCACCTGGAAGAAGTTATATTTTCAATATAAGAGTAATGTTTACTAAAAATGACTGACTCACTCTGCAGTCTTCTGGAGGAGTACATTATTTGTACCTCAACAAATGAAGAACAACCGTTACGTTTCCAAAAATAATAAGTAAATATCTCTGAATTTCAGAAACAAATAGGTGATGTAAATTGACAACAGAAAACAGGCTCTTAAATAGTGGATTTTATAATTAGACTCTATTTTCAGGGAGAGCACTCATGTGCACATCCTCTTTGCCCATTTTGACAAGTTTTCTGCCTTTATTACGGTAACTGTTTTCTGCCAGTCAATGATAATACGCTTATCCTTTTTTAAGTGCATATAAATTTAACTCTTTCACCAAGGGAAGAGAAGAAATATAGATTAAATATGACAATTATAATAAAAGCTTGGGGTGTACTTATGATAAGAAATGATTTTTAATAATAGAGCTTCTCACAGAATTCTGATTAGAGAATTTTCTATCATTCATTTGTTTAAAGGAAGTAAAATAGACAGTTATAATCTGTAAATTTTATATTTTCTAAAACTTTGATACATACATATGATACACACGATTTTGCAAAAGAGCTTTATATTAAATTGTTCGAGATTTAATGCAGGAGTCTCAAATAATAAAGCACTGTAAAACATTAAGACCATAGGTGAAAAGTTGAGATAAAGTTATCTTTTTTTAAATTTTATTTTAGGTTCAAGGATACAAGTGCAGATTTCTCACATAAGTAAATAGTGTGTTGCAAGGGTTTGGTGAACAGATTATTTTGTCACTCAGGTAATAAGCATAGAAACCGACAGGCAGTTGTTCAGTGCTCACCCTCCTCTCTCCTCCTACCCTCAAGTACGTTCCAGTGTCTCTTGTTCCCTTCTTTGTGTCCACATGTATTCGATGTTTAGCTGCCATTTATAAGTGAGAACATGCGGCATTTGGTTTTTTTTTTTTTTTTGTCCCTGTGTTAGTTCGCTTATGATAATGGCTTTCAGCTCCATCCATGTTCCTGCAAAGTGCAAAGGACATGATCTTGTTCTTTTTTATGCCTTCGTAGTTATTCTATCATATATATGCATCACATTTTCTTTATCCAGTCTACTTTCATGGGCATTTAGGTTAATCTCATGTCTTTGCTATTGTGAATGGTACTGTGATTAACATATGATTGCAAGTGTTTTTATGGTAGAATGGTTTATATTCCTTTGGGTATATATGCAGTAACGGAATTTCTGGGTCCAATGGTACTTCTGTTTTAAGTTATTTGAAAGAATTGCATCATTGCATTTCACAATGGCTGAACTAATTTGCACTTCTGCAACAGTAAGTGTTTCCTTTTCTCTACAACCTCACTGGCATCAGTTATCTCTGGATTTTTTAATAATATCCATTCTGATTGCTGTGAGGTGGTATCTCATTGTTTTGATTTGCATTTCTCTAATAATTAGTGATGTTGAGCATTTTTTCATATGTTTCTTGTCCATGTATATGTCTTCTTTTGCAAAGTGTCTGTTCATGTCCTTAGCCCACTTTTTAATGGGGTTGTTTGTTTGTTTTCTTGTAAATCTGCTTTGCAAAGTTGCTTATAGATTCTGGATACTAGACCTTTGTCAGATGCACAGTTTGCAAATATTTTGTCTTAGTCTGTAGGTTGTCTGTTTACTCTGTTGATAGTTTCTTGTGCTGTGCAGAAGCTCTTTAGTTTAATTAGATCCCATTTGTCAATTTTTGTTTTTGTTGAAATTGCTTTTGGCATCTTCATCATGAAATCTTTGCCAGGTCCTATATTCTAGGTAATTCTCCAAGGTTTTTATAGTTTTAGGTTTTACATTTAAGCTGTTAGTATATCCTGAGTTGATTTTTGTATATGGTGTATGGAAGGAGTCCAGTTTCAGTCTTCTGAATTTGGCTAGCCAATTATCCCAGCCCCATTAATTGAATACAGAATCCTTTCCCCATTGCTTGTTTTTATCAATTTTGTTGAATATTTGATGGTTATATGTGTGCAGCATTATTTCTCAGCTCTCTATGCTGTTCCATTGGGCTGTGTGTCTGTTTCTGTATTGTTCCATGCTGTTTTGGTTACTTTAGTCCTATAGTATAGTTTGAAGTAGGCTAGCATGATGCCTCCATATTTGTTCTTTTTGCTTAGGATTGCCTTGGCTAATCTCGGCCTTTTTTGCTTCCATATGAATTTTAAAATAGCTTTTCTAGTTTTGTGAAGAATGTCATTGGTAGTTTGATAGAAATTGCATTGAATCTATAAATTGCTTTGGGCACCATACCCATTTTAAAGATATAGATTCTTCCTATCCATGAGCATGGAATGTTTTCCTATTTGTTCACGTCATCTGACTCCATTCAGCAGTGTTTTGTAATTGTCATTATAGAGATCCCTCACTTCCATAGTTAGCTGTATTCTTTGGGATTTTATTCTTTTTCTAAGTATTGTGAGTGGGATTACATTCTTGATTTGGCTCTCAGCTTCCATGTTGTTTGTGTATAGGAATGCTACTGATTTATGTAATTGATTTTGTCCTGAAACTTTGCTGAAGTTGCTTATCCAGTCAAGGAGCTTTTGTGCAGAGACTATGGGGTTTTCTAGGTATAGAATCATATAGTCAGCAAACAGGAATACTTTAACTTCCTCTCTTCCTATTTTGAGGTCTTTTATTTCTTTCTCTTGCTTGATTGCTCTGTCCAGGACTTCCAGTACTATGTTGAATAGGAGTGGTGGGAGAGAGCATCCTTGTCTTGTTCCAGTTTTCAAGGGGAATACTTCTAGCTTTGGCCCATATAGTATGATGTTGGCTATAAATTTGTCATAGAAGGCTCTTATTATTTTGAAGTATGTTCCTTCAATGCCTAGTTTGTTAAGGATTTTTAACATGAAAAGATGTTGAAATTTATCAAAAGCCTTTTCTGCATCTATTAAGATGATCAAGTGTTGCTGGATTCAGTTTGCTAGTATTTTGTTGAAGGTTTTGGCATCAAGTTCTTCAAGGATATCAGCTGAAGTTGTCTTTTTTTTGTGGTTGTGTCTGCCAGGTTTTAATATCAGCATGATGCTGGCCTCATAGAGTGAGTTCGGGAGGAAGGGAGGACTCCCTCCTTGTCAATATTTTTGGAATAGTTTGAGTAGGAATGGTACTAGCTATTCTTTATACAGCTGGCAGAATTTGGCTGTAAATCCATCTGGTCCAGAGGTTTTATTTATTTATTTATTTATTTTGGTTGGAAGGATTTTTGTTACTGATTCAATATCATAATTCATTATTGGTATTCAGGGATTCTATTTCTTCCTGGTTCAGTCTTGGAAGGTTGTACGTGTCCAGGAATTCATCAATTTCTTCTAGGTTTTCTAGCTTGTGTGCATTGATCATCATAGTCTCTGAGAGTTTTTGTATTTCTGGGGGATCAGTGGTAATCTACATTTTTCATTTCTGATTGTGTTTAGTTGAATCTTTTCTCTTTATTCGTCTAGCTAGTGTTCTATTTATCTTAATTTTCTCAAAATGCAAAATCCTGCATTTGTTGATCTTTGATGTAGTTTTTTTCCATTTCAATTTCCTTCATTTCAGCTTTATTTTGGTTGTTTCTTGTCTTCTGCTAGCTTTGGGGTTGGTTTGCTCTTGTTTCTCCAGTTCCTGTAACTGTGATTTTATGTTGCTAAGTTGAGATTTTGCTATCTTTTTTGGTGGGAGTTTAGTGCTATAAATGTCCCTCTTACCACCGCCTTAGCTATGTCCCAGTAATTCTGGTATGTTGCATCTTATCTTTGTTGTCATTAATTTTAAAGAATGTCGTGATTTCTGCCTTAATTTCATTATTTACTCAAAAGTTATTCAGGAACAGGCTGTTGAATTTCCATGTAATTATACGATTTTGAGTGATTTTTCTTTTTAGTATTGATTTCTATTTTCATTGTATTGTTGTCTGAAAGCATGGTTGGTATGGTTTCAATTTTCAAAAAACATTTCTGAGGATTACTTGATGTCTGATTCTTTGATCAATTTTAGAGTATGTGCTATCTGAAGATAAGAAGAATGTATATTCTGTTGTTTTTGGGTGGAGTGTTCTTTAGATTTCTATTAGGTCCATTTGGTCAAATGTCAAATTCAAGTGTTGAATATTTTTGTTAGTTTTCTGTCTTGATTATCTAATACTGTCAATGGGCATGCTGAAGTCTCCCACTATTATTCTGTGGTTACCTAAGTATCTTCATAGGTCTCTAGGAACTTGCTTTATGAATCTGGCTTCTTCTGTGTTAGCTGCATATATATTTAAGATGGTTAGGTCTTCCTGTTGAATCGAGTCCTTTCCCATTAACTAATGACCTTCTTTACCTTTTAAAAAATCTTTGTTTGTTTCCAGTTTATTTTGTCTGAAATTAGAATAGCAACCCCTGCTTTTTTCTGTTTTCCATTTGCTTGGTAGATTTTTTTTCCCATCTCTTTACTTTGAGCCTATGGAGTCGCTACATGTGAGATGGGTCTCATACACCATTGGATCTTGCTTTTTTATCCAACTTGCCAATCTATGCCTTTCAGTTGGGCCATTTAGCCCCTTTACATTCAAAGTTAATATTGATATATACAGATTTGTTCCTGTCAACATGTTTTTAGCTGGTTATTATGCAGACTTGTTTGTGTGGTTGCTCTATGGTATTACTGGTTTATGTATTATATGCATTTTTGTAGTGACAAGCAATGGTCTTCCCTTTCTATGTTTAGTACTCCCCTCAGGATCTCTTGTTAAGACAATTCTAGTGGTATTGAAATCCTTTAGCACTTGCTTGTCTGAAAAGAATCTCGTTTCTCTTCCACTTATGAAGCTAACTTCCGCTGTTTATGCAATTCTTGGTTGGAAATTATTTTCTTCAAGAATGCTGAATACAGGCTCTGATCCTCTTCTGGCTTGTAGGGTTTCTGTTAAAAGGTCCACTGCTAGCCTGATGGGGTTCCCTTTGTAGGTGACCTGCCCCTTCTCTCTAGCTGTCTTTAACATTTTTAAAATTTTTATTTTATTTATTTATTTATTTTGAGATCAAGTCTCACTCTGTTGCCCAGGCTTGATCAGGTTGCACCATGTGTGCTTAACACACTCATTCCCCAAGAGTCACTGGGGGCCAGGAATAAGTCCCAGTAAGTGGTAGCCCCTTGCAGAGTTCCCAGCTTCCTCCCTCTTCAGACCAGCATCTGTGTTCTCCCTCTGTCCACTCTCAGTGCCTTCCCTCTGCATATCTGCTTTGAATGTGCCAGTCTTCCTGGTGTCCCAGTCCCTTGGTAGTAGAATCGCCTACTTGTTGCATCTAGTCGGCCATCTTCATTTTTTCTTTTTCTTTTCTTTCTTTCTTTCTTTTTTTTTTTTTGAGAGTCTTGCTGTGTTGCACAGACTGAATGCAGTGGCATGTTCACAGCTCATTGGAGTGGAATGAGTGATCTTCCTGATTCAGCATCCTGAGTCAATGGGACTGGAGGCATGTGCCACTACCTGGCTATTTTTAAAAACATTTTTGTAGAGATGGGGTTCTTACTATATTGCCCAGGTTGGAACTCCTGGGCTCAAGTGATCCTCCTACCTCAGCCTCCCAAAGTGCTGGGACTATCAGCCTGAGCCACCATGCCCAGTCCAATAAAGTATTATTTTAAAATATTTTAAAAGATATCCATCCAAACGTTCATCACATATAATTATTTGCAATTCATTTTTTAATTATAGAACCTGTGACAAAAAGCATCTGTAACAGAATGAGATGGTAAGCTTCTCTTATGATTAGCTAACATGAGGAACATAACAACTGAAGGAAAAACACTTATCATACATTATCCTAGATATCCCACATGTTGAATGACATACTCTAGCAACCATTTAACATTTGCTTGCCCAAGCAAGCAGCAATACTGTTTATGTAGAAGTTAAATTTCATCTTTCTGAGCTCATTCCGACTATGACAGAGAATGCCTGCATATGCAAAACACTGGTAGGTAAGGTAAAATTAAGAGTCTTCTGTTAGAAGATCCAGTGCCTCAGCATTTGTGGGAACACATGCTCCTCTGGGATAGGTGCTACCATCTGCATTTGCTTGACTCAGAAAATACCTAGACTTCCCATTCCACTTTCCTAACACCCCTGTTTCTTACTGGGCCAGGGAACTTGATCCAAGAGTGTTCCACTAAACTACGGCCTTAACACTATGTATAGTTTTGGTTTGTTTTGTTTTTTAACATATGC
This sequence comes from Cheracebus regulus, assembly GCA_963574635.1. Lineage (NCBI taxonomy): Eukaryota > Metazoa > Chordata > Mammalia > Primates > Pitheciidae > Cheracebus > Cheracebus regulus. The sequence continues at coordinate 1,605 of CAUYQU010021887.1, read as the reverse complement.
CTCATCAACAAAAAGTATAAAATGTTATTTGTTGTACTTCCAGGCATGGCTGAAATTCACTGTGAATTGTCAGAATGTCTAAAACCTCACGTTCCGCTGCTTGCTGGCATGTTCCAAACACCTGGATATGTTTGTGGACTTTCCTGGCTACTCCCATGCTAGCTCCCAATAAGAATCCAGCCCTATAAGTTTCCTGGGCTCACTCCCATGTTTCCACAGATCCCATTTTCCTTCTTTTCTTCATTAGTAACTGCTGGGGCCCTAATAGTATGGATTATGTTCCAGCTTGCCTGAATTATGACACAGCAAGGTTATTAAAGTTAAAGTTTTAAAATCACATGTGGATTTTATGGAACTCATGCTGTCTATATAGACTAAAGTCACCGACCAACTGCTGTTCTGGGGGATTTTACTCCAGTATCGCAAATAAGAATGTTAAAGCTCTTCAGCATCCTTTATTCCTGTCCACTTAAAGCATTCGCCAGCAGTCATTTTTTAAAATATAACTTATAAAACTTAATGAATTATACCAATTTAACAAAACACAGTTATTCTGGAATTTGTTTTCTGACAAATACATTTAAACACTGAATACGACTGCATGGAATATGGATTAATAATCAATTTTTAGCAAAAACGCATCACCAAGAAAAAAGAGCATTTTCTTCACAGTAAAGAGAAACTTCAAATATGTCTTTAGAGACCACTGAAAGTCTATTTAATTGATCACTTGTTCCAGTTTAAATTTCATAGCTATTGTCCCAAACACTATGAAACTTATATTTTCAGAGGATAATAAAGTTAAAGAGGGTTTAAATAACTGCTGTTAAGAAATATTTGTAGATTGGTAAAATTATCTTTCTGCCAATGGTTACAATATTTTAAAAGTAATCCTGTTATATTTTAAGTTGTTGCTGGGGTCAGAATATTTTTTAATGCAGAATTTTCTCATGATCAATTTTTGATGGCATTCACTTTGCTGGCTATAAAATATATACTTCCTTTTTTTTAAAGTTAGCACTGATGTTTATGAACTAAGCTTCTATTTGGAGAGTTTTTAACTTTCTTTTGGCAGGGTAATTTCTTTTTCTTTTTCTTTTCTTTTCTTTTTTTTTTTTTTTTGAGATGGAGTCTTGCTCTGTCGCCAGGCTGTAGCGCAGTGGCGCAATCTCAGCTCACTGCAACCTCCGCCTCCTGGGTTCAAGCTATTCTTCCGCCTCAGCCTCCCGAGTAGCTGGGACCACAGGAGCATGCCACCACGCCTGGCTAATTTTTTTGTATTTTTAGTAGAGACAGGGTTTCACTGTGTTGGCCAGGATGGTCTCAATCTCTTGACCTCGTGATCTGCCTGCCTCGGCCTCCCAAAGTGCTGGGATTACAGGCGTGAGCCACCGCACCCAGCCTGGCAGGGTAATTTCTTCCCTCACATCTGACTAAAACATAAAATTACTGTCTTTTTTTTTAATTATTATACTTTAAGTTCTGGGGTACATGTGCAGATCGTGCAGGATTGTTACATAGGCATACACATGCCATGGTGGTTTGCTGCATCCATCTCCCATCATCTACATTAGTTATTTCTCCTAATGTTATCCCTCCCCAATC